>CM021101.1:488780324-488825566 GCA_007115665.2 Sequoiadendron giganteum | reverse complement strand
ATTTCTTGGACCCATTTTTTAAAATAGGCAAGTTAGGTTGCCAATTTCACCGAATTGCCAAGCTAGTGGGCCCAGTAGCTTGCCAATTCAGTTGAATTGGCAATGTAGTGGCCTGTTTGAAAAAAAATGGGTCCAAGAAATGGGGTCTCCAGGTGATTTACATCATCGAGAGACCCCATTTCTGTTAGAATTAGGTGTTGTAAACCTTGCATAATTCTTATAATGTTGGGGCCACTTTATGTTGTATGTGACATTGGGACTTAATTGCAAAATGTAACTATTTAATATTAAATAAAATATAATAAAGTACCCAATATTAAATGTGGGGTCACATGATTTTTTGTAAGTTCATGGTTTTGGGCACATGGTTTATGTAATACCACTTGGTGGTTTTATGGGAGCTTGCTTCTATAAAAGCAACCACAAGGGTAGTTTTTTAGGGTTGGAGAGTTTTGTTGCAGGTGGTTGAGCTTGTGCATGTGCGAGGGTTTGAAGCATGGCATGAGATGTGTGGATTCATGCTTGGTCACATGGAATGCATGGATAACTTGTTGCTTTAGAAGTGTTCATGGAGTCTCTGAAGATATATTGTAATGGGTTTTCATTGCTGAATAATACATGGAGTGTGGATGCTTTTGGAGGCTGGGTTTTCCCAAGATATATCTTGTGTCATCTTTGATGGGTATGTTGTCTATTCTTTTGCATGTTGATTTTGATCACTTATTTGCATGGATCTCTATATTGGGTTATGTGGAAATTGTCATTAGATGGCTGCAAGTTTCCTAACAATTTCTTGGACCCATTTTTTGAAACAGGACAAGTTAGGTTGCCAATTTCATGGCAAGCTAGTGGGCCCACTAGCTTGCCACTTTAGTGAAATTAGAAATGTAGTGGCCTGTTTGAAAAAATGGGTCTAAGAAACTGGGTCTCTCGCCCACTAGCTTTCCAATTTGGTGAAATTGGAAATGTAGTGGCCTGTTTGAAAAAATGGGTCCGAGAAATGGGGTCTCTTGATGATGTAAATCATCAAGAGACCCCATTTCTTGGACACATTTTTTCAAATAGGGCAAGTTAGGTTGCCAATTTCACCCTCTCTCAGGTCTCTCTCTCTCTCTCTCCCCTAAACCCTTATCCCTATACCCTATAAACTTAACCTTAAACCTTCAACCCAATGACATCAACTCTATACCTAATATCCTAAACCCTAATCCCTATACCATATAAACTTAACCTTATACCTTCAACCCTATACCTTAAACCATAAACCCTACACTCTCAATCCTCATCCCTATACCGTATACCCTAAACCCTAAACATTATCCCTGAACCCTAAACCCTATAATTAAACACTAAATCCTACATTAAACCTTGTACCCTAAACCTTAAACCCTCAACCCTAAACCCAATACCCTCAACCCTATACTGAATATTCTAATCCCTAATCCCTATACTCTATACAGTTAACCCTACACCCCCAACCTTGAACACTATACCTCAACCCTACACATTCAACCCTCATCCTTATACCCTATACACTCAACCTTATAACCTAAGCCTTGAACATCATCCCCCAACCCTATACTTAAACCCTAAACCTCAATCTGAAACCCAATTCCCTCAACCCTATACCCATTATTCTAAACCCTAATCCCTATACCCTATACACTTAGCCCTATACTCTCAACCTTGAACACTATCCCTCAACCCTCAAGCCTCATCTCTTTACCCTACATCCTCAACCTTATACCCTAAACCATAAACATTACCCCTCAACCCTATACTTAAAAAGAAAACCTTAAAATCTCAAGTCTTAACCCTATACCTTATGCCCTTAACCCTACAACCTAAACCCTAATCCCTATACGCTATACACTTAACCTCATACCCCTAACCCTGAACATTATACCTCAACCCTCAACCCTTAAACTTGTACATAAATCCTAAAACCTAAACCATCAACCCTAAACCTAATATCCTCAACCCAATACCCTCAACTATATACCCAATATCCTAAACCATAATCCATATACCCTATACACTTAACCTTATACCGTCAACCCTAAACACTATCCCTCAACCCTCAACCCTCAACCCTATACCTTAAACCCTAACCCCTCATCCATCATCCCTATACCATATACCCTCAACTTTATACCTAATATCCTAAACCCTAAACCTTATTCCCTATAGCCTCAACCCTATACCTTAAATGCTAAACCTTACACTCTCAACCCTCATAGGGGGAGGGAGGGATTGGGGAGAGAGAGAGAGGTTGGGAGGGAAAGAGGAGATAAATATAAGTAGAGAGGGAAGGAGAGGTAGAGATACATGAGAGATAAAGAGTAGATAAGGAAGTATAGATGGAGGGAGAGGTATGGAGTGAGAGAGAGGGAGGTGAGATAGAGAGGAGAGAGAGAGAGAGAAAGAGGGTGAGGGAGGAGTGAGAGAGAGTGAGAGAGAGAGAGGTAGATGGAGGGAGAGGAGAGATAGAGAGTAGATAGGGGAAAAGGTAGGGAGAGAGATATCTAGTGAGAGAGAGAGGGCTAGGGGAGATCAAGATAATTAGAGAAAGACAAAGAGGTAGAGAGAAGTAGAGAGAGAATAAGGGAGGGAGATAATCGATATAGAGAGGTATAGAGAGAGTGGTGGGGAGTGATGGAGGAGAGGTAGGTAGAGAGGTATTAGGGAGATAGAGAGTAGAGAGGGAAGTAGAGGCAGAGGTATGGAGGGGGAGAGAGGGAGGTGAGAGAGAGGTGAGAGAGAGGTGAGATAGAGAGCAATAGAGAGAGTGTGGTAGGGAGTGATGGAGTAATATGCAGCTAGAGAGGGATAGGTGAGATAGAGAGAAGTAGAGAGAGATAGAGATAGAGGGAAGGAGGGAGGGTGGGTGAGAGAGGGGAGGAAGGGAGAGGTAAAGAGGGATAGGTGAGATAAAGATATGTAGAGAGAGAATGGTGACATATAGAGAAGTGGAGAGTTACAAAGAGAGAATGGTGAGATAAAGAGGAGAGAGTGAGAGAGAAAGAGGGTAAGGGAGGAGTGAGACAGAGTGAGAGAGAGAGGTAGAGGGAGGGAGAGGAGAGATAGAGAGTAGATAGGGAAAAGGTAGGGAGGGAGACATCTAGTGAGAGAGAGAGAGGGATAGGGGAGATAAAGATAATTAGAGAGGGAAGGAGAGGTAGAGAGAGAGTAGAGAGGGAATGAGGGAGGGAGGGAGAGAAGCAATATAGAGAGGTGTAGAGAGAATGTTAGGGAGTGATGGATGGAGAAGTAGGTAGAGAAGGATTAGGGAGGTAGAGAGTTGAGAGGGAAGGAGAGGGAGAGGTATGGATGGAGAGAGTGGGAGGTTAGATAGAGAGTAATGGAGAGAGAGTGGTAGGTTGTGATGGATGGAGAGCTAGGTAGAGAGGGAGAGGGGATATATATGTAGAGAGGGAGGGAGAGAGGGAGAGAGATGTAGTGAGGGAGAGAGAGGGGAGATAGAGAGAAATAAAGAGTGTTTGAAGGAGAGGTAGGTAGAGAGAGGGAGAGAGGAGATAAAGATAAGTAGAGATGGAAGGAGAGGTAGAGAGAGAGGTGAGATAGAGAGAAGTAGAGAGGGAATGAGGGAGGGAGGGAGATAGGTGTAGAGAGAGTGGTAAGGTTTGATGTATGTAGAGGTAGGTAAAGAGAGATGGGAGATAGAGAGTAGATAGGGAAGAAGAGAGGGAGAGAGAAGTATGAAGGGAGAGAGAGGGAGGTGAGAGAGAGGTTAGCTAGAGATAAATAGAGAGAGTGGTAGGGCGTGATGGAGGGAGAGGTAGGTAGGTAGAGAGAGGGGGGGAGGGAGATAGAGACAAGTAGAGAGGGAAGGTGGGAGAGAGGGAGAGATAAGTGAGATAGAGAGAATTAGAGGGAAAAGGAGAGAGAGAGAGATAGAGATTTCTTGAGATCAAGGGAGAGAGAGAGTCAGAAAAAGGGATAGAGATAGTGAGAGAGAGGTATAGAGGATAAGGGATAAAAATGATTGAGATAGAGAGAGAAGTAATACAATTTTCTGATTACTAAAATTTGACCTCCTGATTATTGAAATTTGTGAGATCTTCCAAAAACTAGAAGAGAGAGAGGGGAGAGAGGGAGGAAGGGAGAGAGAGAGGGAGTGGAGAGATAAAGAGTAGAGAGAAGGAGAGAGTGAGAGAGAATGATGATAGAACTTGTTGACTACAAAAATCTGACCTCCTGATTCCTGAAATTTGACATGCTGATTACTGAAATTTGACTAAGTCTGAAATTTTAAAGATTTCCCAAAAACTAGAATTTGCATTATAACTCCTAGAGATCTGAAACCACTCTCAAACATCCTGGAATTATATACATGAAATATAACTTAAAGTATAAGAAAGTAAATGTCCATATATAGTTTCCCTAAATGATAACAAGAAGAAAGAGACAAGAAAAAGAGAAGAAAATATTTTCAATGTAGACCAAAATGCGAGCACGTTATAACACGCTCACGTTTTGAATTTTTTTATTTTATTTCAAAAATTGCACATTTTTGAACTCCAAATGCGCGCGTTTTTTGAAATTTTAAACCATAACGCAAGCGCGTTATAATGCGCTCACGTTTTAAAATACCCACGTTAGCCTCGATAATGACCGAGCCTAGGCTCGGTCATTACCAAGCCATAACGTAAGCGCGTTCTACTATAACGCGTTCACGTTTTTTCTAATTTGGGATGAAAAAGTAAGTTGTACACGAAATGGCTACCCTTTCCATGCACCTGCCCATGTTTGTACACTGTAAATACAAATATTAGCAAATCATGCATCTGAGACAATTTTTAAATGGATCTGGGAACCATACGCAGACCAATAGCTTATTATCACTAATGATTTTGGCCAAAGTTTGTAAGAGATTTTGATACTCCGGTCGGTCTTCCATGTAAATGATTTTGGTCTTGAAAGAACCACCATTCTTTCCTATAGTTTTTAAATAGTTTGATCACCGCCATGGGAGGGATCTTCGCTCTCTCATAATATCCGCCTTCCATTGAAGCTAGTTATGGTGACGCTTTGTGTCATAGGTTGATTTATGTTAGTTTTGTTGTCTACTGTTGAATGGATGTTCTTAATGAGTTTCTTATCTTAGGTTTACTCCTGTGCTCCTCTTTACTTCGTATTCCCAGTTGCATGAATTGGAAATGATATTTCATCATTGAAAGCTTGTATTGGTTGTTTTGTTGCCGAGCCATAGTCTTGGGTCAATGGACTGGCTACAGTAGCATTCTATCCTGGCGTAGGGATCTATTTAACTTTTAAGGAAGAAAACCAGATATAGGTAATTTAGTTACCAATTGCGTAGGTATCATTCATGAGATAAGTCAGTTATCTGTGTTTTGGTCACCTTCTTTCTTGCTTCATTCAGCCACCTATCGAGGAACCTGTGTATAGTTGAGTACCAGGAACCGAACCATGGCAATGGCTGGGTAGTCGTGCTTTTTATCCTTCTATCGACCTTAACTTTGTGCAATCACTTTGTATTATCTTCTTTTCATGGTGGTGAATGCATGTTGAATGCATGCCAAGACTAATAGACAAGTCTTAGACTTTAGTTGGTTTCACCAGTTGAGTCGTCCAAATTATTCTAGTTGTTAGATTTATATTTATATCCTTTATTATGTGCAAATTATTAATTGGTTTATTGTTACCTTATCACAAATACATGGTTTTATAGTTTATATATGTTAATTAAATGTAAATAGTTTAAATATGAAATGGTCTTTCAATCAAAATATAATGGCAAGGTAGACTTGAGATGTTGTATCATGTTATTAAATTATAAGTAAGGGTATGTGATTTTGTTCATCAATTATATATTGTTGAAATTTAAGTGTAGTACTTGCTTAATAAAATGGTCTATTACATAAATTATAAACGTAGTAAGTAAGAAATGGGTTATTTAGTAATAAGAGTAGAACCATGTGTTATCCCATTAGTTCTCATGATTAAGTGTATGTATTTAGATATGAGAGTTTTTAAATGTTATGGTATATTCTATTTAAGCTTGAGAAATAGTAACATCAATATGGTTAGGAATTATTTATGACTTTCTGCTCGTTTAATTTTTAATGTTTGAGATAGGAATGTATTATCGGTGATCCTTAAGAAGGATTGTAAATTTTGTTTCAAAGGTGTTCTTGATTGGTGATATTCTTCCTTTGTTTTGAGGTTTGGTGTCAAGAGTATTGTTACCCAGAGGTTTTTGATTTGTCATTTTTTTTTACATGCTATGTCTTTATTATGGAAACCTTGTTTTGATCTTGTGTGGAAATGTGGAACTCGCACGTATGCCTATGTATTATTTGTTGGGAAAATTGTATTTCATGTTTATTTAAGTACGGGCTTGTGGAATTTTTGGAATGTTATGTCATCATGATCATTTATTGGATCGATTGACTGGGCCCTTTTAAATGGAGTTCATGTTCATGTATAATTGCCTACGTATTGTAATCTTTATGAGGATTTGTACGTTAGGAGGAGTGGCTTCCGATAGGGGCCGAACCCAAAATTAGTTGCATGGGTAACCTCTTCGAGGTTGGTGTTTAAGTGAAAACCTTAACTAGGGTACTGGGAGTTTGTCAGTTGTGATGTCATGATTGTCGACCTTGTGTTGGTTGTTGTCACTTTTGTGGTTTGTATGACTTGAGGACTTGTTCTATCTCCTAGCACAGGGGGTGGGCTTTCGAGCTCCACATGGTTGGGAGGAACGTGTCACTTTCTCCATTGGGTCCCCCCTTTGATTTGTAGATTACGTTGTGAGGTTTTCCAGTGGAGAGCTCGCAGTGGTTTCATTATTTAGTTTAAGTTTTCTTTTATTTACTTCAGTTTAGCTCTTGTAATTACTATTCTCCTAATTTGTATTTGGGGAGGAATCTTGTAATTGTAATAATTAGGTTCGATCTACCTCATTCCGGGAATGAGTAATGTAATCTACTTTTAAGTTAATGTAATCTGGAACTTATTATATGTTATCCTAGTGTTAGAATCTTTAATGCTTTGAAATTTTGTGCAATTAAATGTATGGTTAACATTTTAATAAATGCTTGTGTTCTAGTAGCGTGTATGTTTGGTTATCGATGTAATCTTGTCATGTTACCTTAGAGGTTGTTGCAAAGTGTTGTGCATCTTCTTTGTTACTAATGCAATTTTAAGAAAAAAAATTGTACGCTTCCACGTTGAGTTGCAACTTCCTTTAGGGTCTCATGGCGGGGCTTTACAGAAAATCCTTTGAATGTACCTTACACTATTTTTCATTTAAAATACATGTTACATGGCCACCTTGTATAGCACACTTTTCTTACATGTGGATCCATCATGTTTGTTCATGGGTGTCAAGCATACGAAGCTTTCCTTGCCTCATGAATTCATGTTGTCATGGTGTGTGGCATTTTATCAAATTTATCAAGAGGTATAGTTTTGGTATGGTTACTGTGTGGGATCCAAACTTAGGCCTAAATTTCCCATAGCCACTTGCTTATCTGTGTGAGCGCATACCAACTGTGTGAGTATGTGTCTCACTAGGGGACCACCTAGTGGACAACTCAAGGTTCCACTAGCCCTTGTGGGCATGTGTTGGTTTGCATAGTGGACAACGTGTTCCTCTTGTAAACATTTTTGGACAAGAAGGTTAGATCTGGTCCACATCATGCTAGACAAATGGTCGAGGCTTGATCCACCCCTTTTTGTTTTTGTTTTTGTTTTTCTCTTTCTCTTTAGCAATGTATTCTTGTGCCTTGTTGTTTCTCCTTACATTATTCATGTGTGTTATTTTTTGTTTATGTTGGTTTTCCATAAGATCTTGATCTTGGGGGCTTGTGCAACCTTCTTGATCATTGTTATCCTATCTCACTAGCATTGGTATATTTGGACCCCTCTTGATGTGAGTTTGTCTACTGTAGTGTGAGTTTGAAGCAAGTTCCTCCTCTCACTAAAATGTGGGTTAAATTTAGTGTAGTAAAATGTATCCCTTTATATTTTCACACTTGTTTGGGCCCTCCCTACTAAAATTGGGCTTCTTTATGCCTTATTTGGTCCTATTTTGCATCCACAAGCCTTATTTAATGCATCTTTCTGAGGACAATCTTGACACATATCTAATTACCAATCATAATTTAATGATTTTGGATTGTATGGCCCATATTTAGTGATCTAGGATTCATACGCCACCTTGGGCATATGGGCCCCACCTAAGTTTTAGGGCCTAGTCCTAAATTTGGCATAAAACTTAACATTTCTTGAAATTTGTGTCCCAAGCTTAGCCTACTAGGACTCATATGCCCCAACTGGTGTATGAGTACCGCTTAGCTTGGACCTATTTTGAATTCAAATTCTTGATGGGATTTTATTCTCCTAGATTTGATGTTAACTTGTAGTGTTGTAATTTTGAGAAATTTGGCATAAACAAGTATAAATACAAGGTTATTTCATATATTTTCTCCTAAATTTTTTTATGAGCAAGTGTGATCTAAGCATTCAATCATTATAGAAATTCAAGGGCTGATTATCAATCATTTTGGAGCTATCTTCAAGATTCAAGCATCATGTCAGTGTCATCATGCATCATGTTTGTTTTTGAGCTAACATTTTATGATGTAGGTATTTCATGATTCAAGTAAGCTTTCAATTCAAGATCCATATCATTCAATCAAGAGTCAAGATCTAAATTTATTCTAGCCATTGCATTCAAAATTGTAGCCTTTATTACAAGGGTTTGGTGAGTTGCAACATAGATTATTTGTTCATTCATCATTCCTTCATTCTATTTCTATTCATTTCAAGGTTTGATTACCAAAATAGGGTTTGGCAAAGGAAAAAGCCTATCCACTAACAAAACAAAAAATTTCCCTCTTTGATGTGTGATTTGTAGATTTAGGTTGATGTCAAAGTTGCAAAGTTTTCAAAGTTGTCACCTTTCTTGTAAGATCATGGAAAGTCACCTACAAGTCAGAATTCAGTGTTTTAGACTCGGAGATCATAAAGGAGAGAAGCTACAAGAGATCACTAGAAGATATCAAAGTTTTAGATCAACCTTGATACTGGGACTAAATCTCCACTTGTGGCGTATGAGTCCCAGTATACCAGTTTTCAAACTTTGTTTCTAGATCTTGGTTTAGCAGTTGCAGATTTTGGTTTCGTCCTAAAACCCTAAACTGGGACTAAATCTCCCCTACTGGCGTATGAGTCCCAGTGTGCTTCAAAAGCTAGAATTCCAAGAATACAGACCTTACTTCGAGCATCTTCAGTTTTCTAGGTGCACCTTTATTTATCTCCAGTTTGCTATTCTTATTTGAGTTCATTTTCTAGGTCATATAGTTAGGTTTTGCATGTTACTTTCATTTCTTGTCTTTCTAAGCTTTTTCTTATTGGTGAACCCCCGTTTTATCTTTAATCACACCTTAAGAGACCTTATAGCAGATCTCTCTTCTCAATTCAACCAATGGATCAAGATCTCTAGGGTTTCCTTGAATGAAATAGAGCAAATAGGCTTCCCTAAGTTGCCCATCTTCTAAAAGGTGGACACATCACATTTTCTTTATTTCAGCTATATCATGTGCTTTACTCATTGCATTGCACTTTTAATATATATAACAATAGTGCTATATCATGTGTCATTCTTTATTCAAATCATTTTAATATAAATCAAATAATTATATATTATATATATCATTAATATATCTCCATAATATATAGAAATATATCTATATATACATATACATATACATATATATAATCATAAACACATGATTACCAATTTCATTGCTTGTGAATTAAAAATTTATATAAAAAATATATATTAAAATAATTATATATATAGACATATATTCTTATATACGTGTATTTATATATATGCATATATATAACATTATTTCAACATCCATATTCAAAAAAATATATTCGCGTACTCATCAATCAATGAATATACACGAAGTGTATATATATGTCACATTTGTCCAATCAATATTCTCATGTATATGGTTTATCCATTCATGAGCATGTGCAGGTACATCTACCTACATATACTCATATGTATGAGTTATCATAGATATGTATATATATACATATATGTATTCTATGTATATACTTCACCGATTAACATATAAATATGAACACACAAAGAAGAAATTATTCTCAGTTCCTAAAGACTCAATCACATACCTTCAATCAAAACATTCATAGAACAAGATCATAACCCAATACAGAACATTCACAAACCCTCACAGAATGGTACTTATTGTAGACACTAAAATATACACACACTTGATCCTGATCCTACTAACATCATTTCTTCCTAAATCATCTCCCTTAACTTTAATTAAAATTTAATTAAATAAATAATCTTTATTTGATTTAATTCATCTTTAATTAAATAAATTGTTTTGTTTAGTTAATCTGGTAACCCCTATGGTAATTAAATAATTCACTTTATTTAATTAATCCTTAAATTCATCTCTTTAAATTAAATAAACTAATCTTTATTTGATTTAATCTAACATCACCTTCTTTAATTAAATAAATTGTTTTGTTTAGTTAATCTGGTAACCCCTATGGTAATTAAATAATTCACTTTATTTAATTAATCCTTAAATTCATCTCTTTAAATTAAATAAACTAATCTTTATTTGATTTAATCTAACATCACCTTCTTTAATTAAATAAATCAATCTTTATTTAATTAAATCCAAAATCATTATTCGTCTCAACTTTGATTTATTTAAATCCTAAAATCTAAGTCAAATTTGTCACATCACCTAATCCCTCATTAAATTAATTAACCCTTGATTAGTTTAATCCTAATCACTCCAATCCTCTAGATTTTGCAACTTGCACAATAAATCAATTTCTATTCAAAAGGGCATCTTTTGTGGAATATTCTTCCAATTTGAAAATCCCTCCAAAAGGGATGAGTACTTCCAACAAGGCATTAAAGGCCTCTTGCATGCCCTTTTCCTTGAGCCAAGAGGCATTTACTCCATTCTTCCTTCCCTCCAACTTGTCATCTCAAACAATTTCAAATTCCACCTAATATCATTTATTGTGCACAATCATCAAAATGTGCTCAAGCTTCCTCCATTCACATCTTGACAAGTGGCACTTGACCTTTAGATGTTGAATGATCCCACATTGCTTCATTTTTCTCATTCCTCCATCTTGTCCCTCTATAAATAGAAGGTTATCCTTCTCATTTGATCATCCACAATTGAGAGAAAAGTTACTATATTCACATTTAGAGAAAATTCATCCATTTCATGAGCAATTTTCCATTATCATAGCTAGGTTATTGCAGGTTTTTATCAAGGAATTACATTGTTCTTCATCACCAAGTGGATCAATCTTCATCAAATCATCCAATCACACAAAAGAGTTGGGAAAGGGCCATTTCCTACACACAAATTGGCACCAACTCCCCCATGGGATTGAGGATTTGCATGCTTAAATAGGATTTAATTAGTTTTCATATTTTGTTCTTCATTTTTTCCTATTTTGAGCATTGTAGATGAATTTCATAGGGAATCTTAGTTCTAACTTGCATATGAATCTAATATTATGTGTGTTTGCTATGTTTGTGCAGGTCTAGGATTGGGGTTCACACTTACCATTTCCCAAACTATCTTAATCAACTAGACCAACTAGGAAGTGAGTGTGTGTATGCTAAATTAGGCTCAATAAGGTTACCAGACCAAGTTCTTCTCCCAAGTGATATCACCCCTCTCTTCCAGAGGTTTGAACCTGTTCTTGAATCCAGCTTAGTATATCGTAACAGTAGTTAGTCGACAACAATAAATTCACATGCATCATATATTTTTATCTTCAAAACATTATAAAATATCAACTTGATTAAACATTCATTCATCATATTTCCATCAAGATTCATATACAAAGCACAATCATAAATATATATTAAAGCATTTTTAACTCATCAAGGGAATGGTAATTAGGTAACAAAATAATAGGGTGTAATAGATGGGACAAGGGTGTTGGGAACCCTCATCTAAGAATTTTTAGCTTTGTCAAAGCTTGACAAATAAGGATTTAATTAAAAAAATTGAAATAGAAATAAAACGGGTACATCAAAAGTATAGTTAGGCGCATGCACTTAAGAGGGTGCCAAATCTAATGTAAAATTGTCAAGGGTGACAATTTATGACACTACACACAGTGTTGCCATTGTTTGAAGGAGGTAAGGATTTGAAGTTACATCTCCCAATATAATTGCTTCTTCCTAATATGGCATCATTCAATGAGTATTAATGCAAAGTGAAGAAGTCAAGTATATCATCCACCTAGTCAACATGAATGCAATCATGGATATAATATTCTTCTTCCAAAGAATCTTCCCTCTACTTGAGCACACTAATAAGTGACAATGGTAGCAAATGGAGGTGACATTATAAGTTGAATTGTTAACATGCAAGTCACCCACCACCTCAAGTGCTCCTATGAGAAAACCTAACCCTTGGACTTCTATTAGATATTATGAACTTTACAAAAAGTGTTAATTGGGATCCACCAACATTCCTCTCTAGATGAATGTCAAAATTAAGAACGAAAATATTTAAATTTGAAATATACAAATTACCTTCTATAAATATAAATCTAAAATTAGACCTTAAAAACCTCAAAATTATAATAAAATATTTTTTATTGATACTAATGGCATGGCCCTTAAAATATTCATATATTAAGATTCTAATAAAAACAAACCTAAAACATAAAAGAAAATGCATACATATACAATGTTGAAGAGATGTTGTCACTTTTGTATTTAAGTGGTGCTTACTTGTTCAAAGTGTAGTTTTTAAGTTTAAAAAATATTTTTTCATGTTAGATAAACATAATCCTTTGCATTTTGAAATGGAAGCTGCCGCCTAGAAAGGACTTACCATAAACCAAATGTGAAAAGGAAAATTAGTAGTCCAAAGTGCTGAGAGGATGGAGAATCATCTTAGGTGTCATGCCCAGCTTATAGATTTTACCATCCTTTATTTGAAGGTGATATGAGCCTTCCAGTTGGAAGAGTGCTGGCAGAAAAGTCGAGAAGCAGCATCAAACCGAACTAACAGAGAAAGCAATGATGATGGGGACGAGAAACAAGGCATATCGATGATAGCAGGTCCACAAACATCTATTTTCTACGCTATTCAGTGGCCCGCGATGTCTAATCCTTTCACTTCATCGTACTTATAGAGATTCTAATTCTTTAATGAAGGAAAAAAAATCTCGTGAAAGCCGTTTTGCGTCTTATAACATCTCTTCTACGTGTTAACATTAGCTAAGTATTAGGTATGTATGATTGATGTTTCTAAAGGAGCCCAGCAAGCATGGGAATCCCATCTTATCACTTTAAAACTCTGTTTTTAGGCTTGATTTTAGTATGAAAGAGGTGGAGCAAATCCAATGTAACCAGCTCTTTCTTTCTGCCAAGATGATCTCCCGATGCATATAAATGACTGGTGGTAAGCTTTTCTCGTACAAGGTTAGTAGATTTTGTTTCTTTTCAGTCCAAGAATTGTATTGAAATGGGTTTCAGATTAGGATATAGAATAGTGAAGATCTGGAGATGGATAAAACTGTCTGGGAAGTCTATATCATATGCTCCTCTGCGCCGACTAAACAGCAGAAAGTCTGTTCGCCTGCGCATCGGAGGAAAGCTTTGTAGAAGATGGGTTAACAGTCAATCGCTCTTGAACTCTTCAGATTTGTTTGAGTACTCCCAAGGTAGTCCAGTTCACCAGATTCGTCTTCCTCACCTGGAATTACAATGGCTGAATTTCCTCCGCTGGCAATCTAATCTCCTCCAGTTCTCCCAAGGCTATAAGAAGGGACTAGATTTATGCGAGAGCAGATGTTCCAAACAAGTTCCCAAGGGCTATTTGGCTGTGGAGGTTGGAGAAGGAGCGGAGCATGAGCGTTATGTGATTCCAGTGGTGTATTGTAACCATCCTCTGTTTAGAGAATTGCTGAAGGAGGCGGAGGAGGAGTATGGCTTCAATCACAGGGGGGCCATCACTATCCCCTGCAAGCTCGCCCATTTTCATAGCGTGCAGAAGCTCATTCAGACACACCAGGCTCGCAGTTATTAGTTTGGACAAATCCCAGGTGATTTTGCTTATCAAATTATGTAAATATGTTTGGTAAATGTCAAGGTGATGGCACGAAGTAAACTCATTCACCATGGTTTGTTTTACGTTCATGCATCGGATTCCTTTTCTATTTCTTTCATTACCATACCTGTAACGTGTGTAGAATATATATATGATCATCGTTTTCAATCACTGTTGAGTGGAACCTTGTTAAAGCGCTGTCCTATCATGGTTTTAATCGTTCTGATGTAAAATAAAGCAAAATCTACACAATATTCCTTATGGAAAGAAAGTTTGATGACCGTACGGCTCATATGAATCCGAACAAAAATACATGTTTTTAACGAAGAGTACATTAGACGCTAGGGGATGATATTCCACGTATACGTACTGAGGACAAATAATTAATTAATAAAAAGTCGAGCATTTGTACATGGAAATGGAAATGGATTCTTTTATAGTTCATGATATAGGGTGATCTATTTTTGGGTTTATATATGATTTATAGTATACAGGATTACTCCGCACTCCATGTAGGAGGCACCTAAATGAACTCCAAACAATCTGTGCATACCTTTATGTTTGGGTTTATAGATGACTTATAGTATATGAGACTACCTTATACTCCATGCGACTCCACAAATTCATTGTTTTCTTCGCTATATCACCTATATAAGAGCATATTCATCTCCACAATTGTGGATCTGAATATGCCTACAAATTTGATTTGAAACTTGTGGATTTGATATGACAAAATGTGGATTGTTGGAATCCACTAGACTTGATTTCTACTATTTTAATGTGTGTAAGGGCATGTTGTGTTTACAATTACCTTTGAGGAATCTTTTCGATTATGAAGGTAAAGTTCTCCTTGGTTAAACACATGGTAGAATAGCTTTATAAGTGAAAGATTTGAAGACAACAAACAAGTGTGCAATGAACCTAAGATGGTGTGCTTTGATTATTTTTTATAAAAGCTTTTATAATGCTCTCATAACTACTCTATTTATAAATCCCTACAATTGTCATTTATGATTCGTTGATAATCTCCAACATCATTTTTAAATGAGTGTGAACGAGTGTTTTAAATATTACAACCAAGCCTAAAAATTAACAAAATAGTTGTTAAGCTAGCTTACAATAGCAAGTGAAGTAGTTAGAAAAATAGGAATTTTTAATTATTATTTTTAATTTTACGGATTAGATCTACAACTATAAAAATAGCCCAAGTCAAGTTTGTACCCATGAATCTAATCAATGTGCTTAATTATTGGTCTAGGGAGCAAGGATGAGTTATTAAGGATTAGTGATAACAAGGATCAAGATATGTTATTTCATGAGATGAATTCATGCAAGAATATGCCACGTGTAAGCTAATCATTGTATTTGGGATAATATAATCAAAGTGGGCCCAATATGTGTAAGGAAAAAAGGTATGTGTATTCAATTTTAACCATTATATTCTAACCCCACTTAATTGTGCAAGTAAATTAGTAGGAAAAAAATTCAAAGTAAGAAAAATATGCAACATGCGTAAATAAAAAATTTTAGACACTCAAAGGATAGTATATCTATGTAAAGTAACAAAACATTTTGTAATTATTTTTATACTTACAAAATAAAAAATAGAATGCAATACATAACATCTACCACACACTTTGCAAGTAAGCATTAACCACAGATTGCTTGAGAAAGACCTAACTTTAAAACTAGTAAAAAATAAAAGGGTAAGGATGACAAATTATGTCTATTACAAAAAATCATAAAATATCTAACAATGTGGAAGAGAATATAACCATGCAAATGAGGTGTGAAATATATTTAAATATAGATAAGGAACAAGATCCAACTTCCTAAATAGAATAGTAAAATATTTTTTCCTAGATATGATAATGAGGATATGTCTATTACCAAAAAAAAATCATATCTATCATAGTTAAATCACTATAATAAAACAATAAAACATACCATTGATAATCCATATTCTCCCCCTAATCAATTAGATACAAAAGATTCTAGGAATTGAAGGAAATGAGAAAACTGCATAAGTGTGGATCTGGGTGTTGGCTCTTTCTTTGGGGTTACAAGATTAATTATGAATTAACTTGATTTGATGATCAAAATGTGTACCTAGGTTAACTATGCAACTACAATGAATTATTATGATTTCAAAGAAGCATAGAACAAAAACATAGAAAAGGATTACAAAATAACGGTGCAAAGATACAGGAACCTAGCATATAAATCTAAGCTCAATCTGGGAGGACATGGGTGTTGACGCCCTAGACCTAGAAGTGCGGTTATTTAGAAATAAAAATCAGATCTTAGATGACCACTATCTATAGGTTCTTCCCTTCTAGACTCATTGTCGAAACTTCGTCTGTTGATGATTAATTCCACTTTCCCTAATTTTTTGACATATGAGGCTTGAATGCTTAATCTTGCAATTGGATATTCAATCCTTTCCCAAACCCACTTCAGATCTATCACTTACACACAAGAGAGGAGATAAATGATTGTGTCATAAAGGGGCTTGCCTAAGTCAAACCTCTTTTTGGTGTTTCCGCCTCTATAATGGCTATGATGATGTAAAGAGAGTGCTTACCCTAGGTCAGATAGATGAAAATGGATAAAATAATGATAAATTAACAAGTGTTGCAACTTACAACTCAAATCCCCTTTCCTTGATGGAGTAAATTCTTTGTACTCATCACCTTCAAGGAGAATTGGATGCTTGATTTGAAGTCTTGCAAGTGAGTGCCCACAAAACAAATGAACATGAAAAATGAATAAACTCACATGAAAACTTGATGCATTGATTACATGAATCTTGGCTAAGAATAATTACTGTATTAAACTCTGTTAATTCGACTCTTGACTAATTTTTAGGATGCCCCATTACAATTTCCAATTGCTAATCCTTTAAAATGGTGAAAAATATTCATATTTATAGGCATTTCTTTAATTCCTACTAAACTAATTATTAAAAGTCAACAATTGAAGTTAAATTTATAAATGTAAAAATGTCGACAATGGCATATTTAAATTGGGGCCAAAATAGGTTGGATAGGGGTGCTAGTGTCCTATTCCATACCTATTTTGGGTTTTTAAGTGCCATTAAATAAATAATAAATCATTAATTCCTAATTTAATTATGATTTTCTAAATATGATCTTAAAATAGGTAATTTAAGAGCACAATTAGGTTCAAGCACATAGGGGGAGTTAAACCTAGTGTGAAATTGTCAAGGGTGAAAATTTATGATGCTACATTTAGCCTCTACTTTAGTGAGAGTGTGAACTTACACTCATAGTCACACTAAAGTAAGGATAATCCAGAAAGGGTTCTTTTATCCAAACATTAAAGAGATAAGAAAACATTGAATCTAGGGGATGTGCTAGCCTCTAGGCTCAAGATCTTATGGCACAAAAATGTGAAGACAAAGGAACACACACACACATGAGTTGAAATGACAAACAAGAAGCATACACAATGAAGACACAAAACTAACATTATGTAAAAGCTAACATAATGAAAACATTGGTTCAAAAGGACTAGCTCAGGCTAGTTCTTGAAAGGATCTAGATGGTTTGGGAGCCTTTGAGGATTTGGTCAATAAGGAAAAACCCTTGTTACGTGGTTTACATAACATTATTGAGAAAGAAGATTTTTTTGGAAATAGTAGGCTAGAAACCAATGGCTTTGTGAGGGGGATAAGAACACCAAGTTTTTTCATGTGTCCACCTCCAAACATAGGAAGAGGAATACTATTTTTGAATTGATCACTGCAGATGGTTGTGTTTAGAATTTTGAGGACATTTCCCTGGGAGATGTTAATTTCTTCCATAACCTCCTCAACCCAGTCACTATTGACTCTCGGTTATGTGCAGGATCATCATGGAAAAAACAGGCCCTTAAGTGGCAAAAAATTCAAAAAAATCAGAGTTAGGCAACTTGACATAAAAATTTGAATAAGTTATCTATATTATTTCAAAAATATGTAACAATATAATTTGTAGCAAATTGAATGTAGTTTCTAAATTACTAGGTTTATTTACAAAAAAATAAAATATATTCGGTGAAAATTTGAAATTTCAATACAATAGTACTTAAATTTCAGGGAAAAATAAGAAGTAGGTGTCTGTTTGACCACCCTAACCACATTAAAATGAATATATTTTTTTATAAGATTTTAGATATAAGTAGAGGACTCATGTCCCAGTGTGATGCATATTTTTTTGTAATTTTTTTCCAAGTAAATAATTAATTATAATATTTTTATGACAAATTTTTAAAAAATATAAAGACTTGTATGTCTAACCACCTTAACTTGGTCAAAACTTCATGAAATTATTTTTTTATTTTTTAATCTTATAGTATGTGAAGCATAGAATGTGACACAATTTTTGGATTCAAAAAATATGATACTGTTTGAAAGCTATAGGTGTTTTTCAATCGGCCTAAAAATCAGGACTTTAGTCGTAATTCAATAGAAAATAAATAATTATTATTTATTAAATTCAAAATAAAGCATAATTTATATTGGTGGAAATCTGAGAATCTCCTTTAAAAACCCTTTTCGTTTCATCAATTTTGGGTAAAGAAAAAGTCGTCATCCACATACCCATCATATTGCCACTTTTTGGCCCATCATGATCCTGCACATATCCCCCCCTCTTATGGTAAACCTCCAATTAGATTTGATTCCCCACTCTATCACTCCCCAGGAAATTATGGTTATGGAAATATGTACCTTGGAGGAGGAAATTAGAGAGGTGGTGTTTTTGGTTAACCCTCTTAAGACCCCAAGGCTTGATGGCTTCCCTCTTTTCTTCTTTCAAAAGTTTTGGGATCTTGTTGGACAAGATGTTACTCTTTGTTAAGGAATTTCTCTCTTTAGGGAACATTCTGAAGGAGTTCAATAATTTAATTTTATCATCCTTATTCCAAAGAAAGCTAGTGCCAATAGGCTTTCTGATTTCCAACCCATTAGCCTTTATAATACATGGGTCATCCCACAATAATGGGTTACACTTTTTGGCCAAAGTTGACATTGAAATAAACATTTTGAACAAAATCTTCACTTTCTAACACCTATAGTAGCTAAACTGTTAGGAATTTGAAGATGATGCAAACTAGTGATTTGTGAGATTTTGTTTGTATATTTTAAATATATAATTAAAAAAAATAAATCAAATTAAATTGTAATTTTTTTGCATCTCCTTTGATAAATATTTTTTAATAGTAAACATTTTTAAAAAGTGATGTGTAGTTTGTTTTGCATAACTTTTTTCTACAAAGGATGAAATTTTTATTCTTTTGAATTGAGGTTGGTAACACCAATATCTAGTGCTTGCATTTCATTTCATAATGTTTTGTTGAATATTTTTCTTTTAATTAAGATTTAAAGTTAAACCAATAATAATTTAGATATAGGTGCACTTAGTCCCACATAATTTTTTTTGTTTGTATTGAAACTCAATTTTTTTCTATTGGAATGAGAACATCAATACCTAGTGCATAGATATTTTCCAAAAACAAATTCCAATAGTTTACTATTTTCCACAGTGGTTTTTCATCGAACTTGATGTTTAGTGAAAAACCTATGTTTAGTAAAACTAAAGAAAAATAAAACGTATCAAATTTATAGTTGTTGGAAAGCTCATTTTGAGGACTTGTATAGTTCTCTAAACTGGTTTATCTAGTTGATTTTGTTTGCACCTCCAAATCAGCACCATATAACAAAACTAGTGAAGCCATAACTAAATGGACCAACTGTTCATTCACAACTCGACACACAGACCACCAAAACACTTACCACTTGGATAACACATACATTTCACACCTATAAATACTTCCCTCAAAGTGCATAGAAAATATTCATCCATAGTGGAATGTGGGGCACTTCAACACACACTTTGTATCAGTAATATTGCCATTATAGAGTTGATCCTCTGTCAACATTATCTTCAAAGTTGTGGAGGATATATAATCTTGAATGTTTGGATTTATACACCTTCAACACACACCATCATCACCTCAAAACCATGTGACCAAATTCTTCATAGTAGAGCAATACAAACCACAAAAATGGCTCATTGAACACTAATTTTTTTCCACTGAGACTTAGGCAACTCTACAAAATATTTGGTCTTCTTCGGACCGACACTATTATATCTCTATAATGGGTTGTCATCAATGAAAAAACCATACATTTTCATGCTTCATCAATCTTCAACAATCTCCTCACACCATACATCAACATCATCTATGCATCATCATGCTCATGTTTCCAACAACCCAAGTATTCAACGTATTACACCAACATGAACTTGTAGGTAATGCCATAAGGAATGTAAATGAAATTGTTGAATGGTGCAAAATTCATTTTGGTGCTCGAGACCTAATATACAACAAACACTATTTTTGGGAAGCTAAAGGTACATAATTGAATTTATTATTTAAATTTGATAGTGTACATGAATTAAATTTTTAAATTTATACATGCCTTAATTGGATGCTTGAAATTTATAGATATTGATCGATCAAAACCTTATAATTGTCAAAATAATTAATGGTGTTAGAAGTTTGCATCAAGTCATGATAAAATTTCATAGAAAGCCTCTTGCTATTCAAGTGAGAGAACAATAATGTTTTGTGTTGATTGCATTGAGAATAATGCAAATACTCTACAATGTGAGAATATTAGAGATGGGTATATTTCACAATGGAAAAAAACAATTAGTATAAATTCCCCCCTTTGAAGATAATGACATTATAGATTTCTATGATCCTCTATATTTAGTTGATTATGAACACTTATTTGATTTAGTTGTTATAGGTAAATTTTAAATTTGTAAATTAAATTTTAACTTAAAATTGATTTATATTCTACCTAAGTTGAGAATGATTTGAAATATTTGAATGGTTTGCTAAAACTCTAATTTGATCATATATGTATGTTTACTACATGGTATGTACAAGAGATATTTTTGTCGTTATTGCATATCCTAACAATATAGAAGGTGTAGATTACTAGATCTACTAAGATGTATGTAACCAAAAGGAATTTTCACAATCAATGATAGATGGTGATGGACAAGAGTATCCCATTGGATCAATATTTTTTTTGAAGGCATGAAATATCAAAAAAAAAAGATAGATAAAAATAGTATTATATTTATTGATTATATGCTAGTATAAAAGATTCTAAATTATAGTCGCTTAGTTAATAGTTATAGCAACAAGAATAAATTTTGGAACTTCACTAAAATGAGGGCATGGACAACAAAAGTGGAGGTTGTTTATTGAAGATCATGAAAATGTTTTAGAGATAATAAAAGATAGAGAGAATCCAAATTATATGTCCCAAGAGCTTTAAGTTATTTATGTATATATATTTTCTATGACCATATATACACATGTAACATTTGGACCTAAGTTTAAAAATATTTTATTATATATTGAATTGAAATAATTTCATTCCATGTTGTGATCTAAATTTAGATTTTTTACTGGATTATATGGTGGTACATTTAGATTTTATATTTTCATACTTGGTTGTTTAGATATTGACATGTCATATTTTTATATATAATGAGATAGGCATTAAATGAATTTATATTTTGGATTGGTTAAATTCATATTGCTAGATCCATATATCCACACTTACTAGTTCTATACATGATTTCTAGGTTGCACACAATTAAAACAAATCTCATAAAAATTCTTGTTTATCAAATCCTACTACTTCAACTTTTCTTCTAGTCAAAAAATTTGACCTCCAATTCAATGCATCTACAACCTTGTTTGACTTTCCACTCATATGTTTCAATAAAAAAATAGAAATCAACATAAATCAACCCTATCCTACATATCTCTAATTTTCCACTTACCTTGTTTGTTTACATATTCTAGAATTATCCATAATATTACTAATTTTTCTAGTGAATTTTATATAAAAACTAGCTGATATATAAAAAAGATCTCCAATATTCTCTACTATTTACTATTCAACATTTTTCTTCTATCAACATTTTCAAAAAAAAATTGATATGTTCTACATGTTCATACTTAGTCTTATTAAAAATTAAAATATTATCCAAGTAAAAAACTGTTTTTTACCCAAATTATTACTTTAGCACTTCATTTGTCAACCTCATAATTGTATATGGTCTATTAGTAAATATAGAGTATAGCTAGTAGCATATAGTACTTATTTCATTTTGAATATGTTATTTGATTGTCAAATTATATATTAATCTAAAATTTATGTGCACTCTTCACTCATCTCCTTTATTTAATTCTAGTATTATAAGTATCTATTGAATTTGTTTGAACCAATTTATTAAGTTTTTTCTTAGATATTTAAATTTCAAGTGTACTAATGATGGTTATAGATATAGTTTATCAATGAATACTATGTTTATATATAATTATGAGCGATGGCTGTATATGATTAATGATATATTCTATTATTTTTTAATTCATGGATGGCTATATATGTAATAGATGGTATTCATGATTACAATTATGTGATGGATGTTTAATGGATGTTTACAATTTAGGATTTATGCAATGGATACTTATGATCTATGATGTTATGTATACAATGGATTATTATATAGATGCATTTATGAGGTTGTGATGAAATGATATTTATGGCTTATGCAATGGATAATTATGATTTAATGATTATGTATTCTATAGGTGTAGATGATTATAGTTTAAATGGTTTATAAATCTAGAACACTCACTTTCACATGTAATTTACTTTCCAAACATACATAGAATTATTTTTTCCAAGTTAAGATCATATTTGTACTTACATGTATAAATTATTCTATATAGATATGATTTAATCAACTATCAAAAAAGATGTCACGGGATTGAATTATGTAAATTAATTAATTTATTTGTTTACAATAAAATCCTAGATGTACATGAGTCTCAATAAAGTGTACATCAAATTCTCTTTTTCCACAAATAAATCACCATACTTGGAATAAATTTAACTTTATTTTTAATTTTAACAATTTTTTATGTAAGGTTCACCCATTTTAAATATATAAGAGCATGCATGTACTATTAAATTTCTATATTTACAATTCATTATAAGTAGAGATCATTAAAGAATTTATTTTCAAACCATAAAACATATATAAAAAATTTAAAACATATATAAAACATGAGATCTAATCTATGTCCTAATTTGTGTGTATAAAATATGTAAAAACTCATAAATCAACTAATGTTCACATTTATGTATGTAAAATGTATATATAAGTGCATATAATGTGAAAAATCACAATAAAAACATTTATTTATAAAGATATAACACATGTACACATGTGTGTGCATGTAAAATAACTCAAAGATGAGGATGTCTAATATGACCACAAATAGATGAATCCACATCATTGTGTCCCGATCCCTATCTTGATCCTTGAACTAAACCCTACACAAGAAAGTAAATAATTTAACTTAATGTACACATGTGTATATATAAATTTATCTTTAAAACTTGTGTACTTTCAATGTGTGAATGTATAATAAATACTATAAATGTACCTTATTATGATGCATAGGATTACTAGCATGCTATAAATATCCAAAGCCTAGAAAAATATCATTGCATTCCTAGAAATTTTTAAATAGCTGATTTCAATGAAGAGTTAGAACTACTTTAAAATAAATTTTATTTAATTTACATGTGAATTTTTTGAACACAAAATACATAAATTATTTGTACTTGCATTGTAGTCTAGATGGCTCTGCCAATCCCACTAATCTTAAGAGAATGTATGGACATGGGTACACTTGTACATGGTATACTGTTAGTTCCAAAAATAAGTGTGCTATATGTACCAAAAACAAAATTAGGTGTAGTAATGTCAACCTGATCTAGAACATGCTGAGAGGAGCAAGCTACAGGATCAACTTGAACATGCTAAGTGGGGGTTGTAGAATGGTTTGAAATATCTTGATGCCCCCCTCTACCCTATAAATATTCCATGCCCTAGCTCATTTTTTTCTAGTAGAATATTATTTGATGTGTTCCAATACAACATCCAAAGGGATCCCATAATCCTCACTAATAAACTAGTATGCTACTAGTAAATCATTGATGGAGACATTACACACAATCACATCATGCTCATTTGTGCCATATTTGATGCTAGTGGCAGATCATCATGAATGTCTGGATAGTAACTACTAGATGTAGCCTTAGTGGGAGGAAGGATAATATGTGAATGCAATAAATATCTACCAACATGATCAGATGGCATCTGATTGATCTAAGTAGTAATGGTGGTGATGCTATCAAAAATCTCACATCTAGCAGGGGTGACTAGTGGATTTTTTTGTTACTGCTAGTTCCAAATGTTTTGGAAGAACCAAAAGGTTTGGACTAACTAGTTCCCTCTTTTTGATGGGTGATAGAAATTTTTCTCATAATTGAGGTTTTTCAGCAAACCTCCCTCTCCCCTATCCAACATGTTGAGGAAAAGATGTCTAATCCACATCTAACTATAAATGAAACTCAACATATATAATTTTTTACAAAAATAAAGTGTCAACTCATCATTATGATGACATATGTGATGGTATTCCAACCATATATATTATATAAAAGGAGCCACAATCTCATTTATACACCTAGTGACTACATAGCCTCTCACTCTATCTCATCCCTATTAAAATAGGAACATGTTATGAACACTATCTAATGAAACTCTCTTGGAAATAGATGACCATTTCTCATGACCAGTAACACTCCTAAAAAGGGACATATAAAACTATTTAGTGCTAATCTCATCATATAGAATGTATGATTGAATGACTCCAATCATATGTCTATTCTCATCTCTAATAGTAACTAATTTATCTCTATTTGACAGATTTGGGGTGTTATTTATAGTTTTCTCTAAACATCTCAAGACAATATTTAATGTCCTAATAGTATCATTATATATTTAGAAAACCTAGAAAGATCCTCCTCATCAAAATAATTAGAATGATGAGAAGCCTGATCATCCAGATGATAAGTCTTACTAGCCATATGTATAAATATAGATATGCATATTTAAAACAAAAACAAAATTACATTTATTTTTTTAAAACTATTTCATTTCAAAATACAAGTTGAACTTTAAACCTAGATAATTTAATCAATTTCAATTTAAATTCATGTACATTCAATCATCATATGTACAAAAAATCAATATTCATATATGAAATTGTTGAATAATATAAAATTTATAATACAATTATTTACATGAAATTGAAATTATACATTTTTTGGAATGTAACTTCTAAAATTATTTACAATTTAGTATTATTTGTATTCAAGTAAAATAATTAAGTGAAATTTATACTTTCATATAATGACCTACATGTCCTACATAAGATAATTAAATATGAGATCACTTGAATAAGGATAAAATTGATATTTCAAAAACATATTTTGAGGGACCAATATCTACACCTTTTACCAATGCAAAGGCCATGACTTGATATTTTTTAGATAATTTTGCAATTCCTAGAAGGGGAGGAGGGTGAATTTAATATGGATCTCAATGGATATTTATGAGGATTGCATAGCCTAGAGATAACATGTAAGTTGATGGATGGTTTAAAAGTTTTCAAAGATAAAATATGAAAATAAATTATTAAAAGAAATTATTTAAGAAAACGGGATTCATTGAGCACCTGGAGGATGATAACTTTATAGAAACTTTCAAAATAACTTATTATTAACTTATTTACATAGTTAGATCTTGAGTAGTAGGATCTTTACCCTTTTCTAAAAATGAAAATTATATTGTTTTTCCATATTGTTCAATGGGATTATTTTAAATTTGGAATAATTTTTTCACTTTTACATTATCTTGTCTCGATTTGTTTGAATAGTAAAATTTCTTGTTTATATAACCACTTATGACTTACTTTTGAAAAAAAGGGGTATGGGTCTTCAATATAAATCGATTGATGCCAAACCCTAAACTCAAAGATTAGGTTAAGAAAATGTGGAATAATTTTAGTTAATGTATTTAACACAATTTTTTTGATAAAATATCTCATACCATCAACATAATCATTTTTATAATTTAATATGAGGTATGTGATCCCTAGACGCATCACCTACGACTTTTTCAAACTAGTGGAATTCCTAAATAAGGGTTTTTAAAATCATTTTTTCCAAACCTCCTATTCTTCATTTTCTCTTGATTTCTATTCCACTTATGAATAATTCCTTTAGATACTTGAATTTCTCATTAAATATATGGTCTTGGATAGTTATATACATACCTTTGTTAACCTCAATTCTATTTGATTCCTATATTTTATGGTTAATTTGTTCTTTGACATGTTCTCTTTCAAAAAATCTCAAGATGTATTATTTGTATCAAATCCTAAATTATCTCTTTATTCAATAACATAACCCATTCCCCATATTTTTATTGTCACAAACTACTAAATCAAATTTCTACAACTCATTCAAGGGAGACTCTATGTCTACCTAGTTTGCCCATTCTCCTTTTCATCACTCAAAATTTCTCCCCTATATATTCAAATTTAATAATAGGTAGCCCTAAGAATATAGAGAGATAAGGTGTTGTATCAAGTAATCATAAAATAATATTTTGAAATAAATTTAAAAATTCTTTAAAAAGAGGATTATTTTAATTCCAAATTTAGATCAAAAAATTGAGGGTTACACTAGATTTCCTCATGTGTATTCAAATTTCACAATGTGTGATGTAAAATAACATAATTCATGTCCTCAAAGAATACCATTCTCTTGAAAGATACAAGCCACTCGAACTTAGAGGTAATATAAATTATCAAAATATTATTCTAATAGAACTAAAGATCTCCTAACAAAGATGAGTGGTATTAGCTCTAATTCAGAAAATAGACACCTTCAAGAATTCAACTATTTAATGTTAGATTATAAAATTGAAGATGAATATTTTTTCATGAGGTTATTTATGTAGTCTCTAATGAAATATGTGAGGGATTGGTTCTCTAATTTTCTATGAAAACTAGTTTCCTCATGGAGAGAGCTCAAAGTAGAAATCATAGATTAGTTTGGTAAGTGGATGGATGTGTATTCATTGACTAATACACTCATTCATATCTTGATAGCTGAAGATAATTTGGTCAATATTTTCAACATGATATTTATGTAACGCCCCGCCACAGGACCCTAGAGGAAAACACACAACTGCACATAAAAATGGTAGATTTTTTTTTTTGAAGTGCATTAAACACACTATTAAAAATGGAACACTTAACATTGATCTATTTTAAGTTCTCTAAGGTCCATGAATACACTACTAGGATCTTACAAACTTGATTAACAAGAGTTCAAATTCATAACAATAAACCATACCAACTAGCATTATGAACTATCCATACCATGTCAATAGTAATGAATAATAAGACCATCTATTTAGCTATCATAAGCAATAGTCAATATGAGTCTAACATTGAATTTATAAGAGTATACATAACAAGAATGATAGCCACATCCAAATTTAACTAACCAATAATACCAATACGTACCACCTTCAGGTACCATAATGTATTAAGTAGTATCTCAAGATAAGATATCCCGAGTAGTGACTTCTCAAGATAACAAAACCCCAAGAAGTCACTCCTCAAGATATCAAATCTTTATTACTTCTTGTTATTCAAGATGCCCTCAAGGTACACTAGCCATAATACTCATTTGAATTAAAACATACATATCAACTTGCTAATATCAAAGGTACAACATTAATCATAACAAATCCTCCATAGAATCCATTCAATTAAATATCATTAACTTGATCAAATATAATAGAAGTTCTACAATAAGTTACAATGTTGCATTATTACATCGAGAATAACAGTTTATCCTTGAACACATAGAGGAGAGTACATCAGAGGTATAATACATGATTCATCAAATATGATATAATACAAGTATAAGATAAATGATCCACATGAGTTCGTACAATGCAAAGGTATTCAATCCAGGATAAGTCATCACAATATCGAACAAGAAGAGGGAACCTAATGGAGAACAACACACTTTCCACCCAACCATGTGGAATCCAAAGGTCCCACCATCACAATTAGGCAAGGATAAAATACAACACAAGGTTGGAAAGACATCAATGTACAAGTAGAGATCAACATCAAATGACAGTGACAATACTTACAGAGGTACACAACATCAAGGGAATTAAGAGTAAAAAGAACACAAGATTGTCGTAGGAGGAGTGTCATGACATAGTTTACATGGGTTAACCAAGTAGATCTTCCTAGGCCTCGACCCCCATCCTAGGTTACCCTGGCAGCCTCTACTGATCTTTGACCCCTCATGCAACCCTTTGCGGAATCAACGTAGCCCTCATGAGGATGAGGAAGTTGATTTTTCCATTCCAGACCTTCTTGACTCATCCCAAGCCTATACGAGTGCATGGGTCATGAGTGATGAATTAATTTATCTTGTTTAGTGTGAATTACTACCCAACCCATAGTTCATTTTAGGTTTTCACTTAATTTACCAAAACTCCCACATAGGTTATCCAGGCACCACTTTGTCCACTGACCCCCATTGAGAGCCACTCCCCTAATGACAACTAGGAAACTCCAATTAAATCAAAGAGCAAGGCCACTTTCACAAATGCATGACTCATTAAAAAATTAACAAGATGAGGCATAACCCTTCTTTCTTACAAGTTCCAACCACATAGGTGAACATATAGTGCAAGACTAATAATCATCAATTACTCATTTAATACAAAACATTCATCTCAAAAGATTGTCAAGAATCCCATCAATAAGACAATTCCTAGCCTCTGGAGGACTCCACGTCTATACCACACATAAAGGACTCCTATAAAGGAAATTCACACTCAACATCATTATAATACAATTTTATTTTATTTTTACACAATAAGACATAACTTCACATCAATTCTACATTGTATAAATAATAAATCACTACACTTACAAATTTTATACCAAGTATAAGCCATATATGCATTTATATATATACTAGATTATTAAATTAAAAAAAATATGATTAAAATACGAGTACAAAATTCTACTTCACAAAAATGTCATTACATTTTCTTACATACATATAAAATTACATTATTTACGTGTATATATATACATATCAAAAATTTGTAATTAATTATCATATTGTAAATACCAGCTATAGGAATTTTACATCAAAGAGATCGCTTTATATAATCACATATATATGTATTTATATATATTTAGAGAAAAGAGAAAGCATTGATTCTCAATACATATAATTCTATTAGTAGACTTCAATGCAAGGCGCGTTGGAGTGTAATACATAATACATAATTTAAAAGGTTTCCAAACACATATATATACATATATATATATGACAATAAATTTAATTTGAATCACAATCATTTAAAGCTTATTGGGTATCGCTTAAAGCGAACGCAAGTTATGGAATGCATTCGGTAAACATTAAAAATAATATGCATTCAATATACAAGGAAAAACTATCAATCGAAGCAAGGAAGGTATCACTTATAGCGAGTACAAGTATAATACATTCAATGCAAGGCAATATCGATAACTTTGAGTGATGGCCAATAGAATAATTCGCTAAGTCTCAAGGATAACGATGCATTTTATATGAATTAAAAAGCACATATAACAATTTACTGTGTATTGAAGAATACATGCAAAGAAGATAACTGAAGATTGACCAATCTAAAAACTCGATTTAGCAAAAGAGAGGGATGAATAAATGCATGTCGACTATGGTAAGCCCAACAAAACACATTAACTATGCAAGGACATACAAACCATTGATTCCCCAAATCGAATCTTTCAGAGGAAGAAGCATTACAGAGATATTGCATAGTACGCACTATGAATAGCAAGCATTTAAAAGGAATACAAGCTCTGCCTAAAATTATAGGACAAAATGGCCATCGAAGGAATAAGAAATGAGATTCGAAGATAATCAAAAGAAGCCAAATTTTTTCACCAGATTAAAAATAGAGACATTTAACCATTATTGCAACTGAAAAGCTTAAGAAGGAATTATAGTCAAAATTGAGGAAAGAATACAGAGAATCTATTGACAGAACATTCAATAAATTAACAATTTATTATTTGCTTCAAGTAATATAATATTGCAATATTCATTCTGAACAACATTATAATCGGGAGAAAGTATGGAACCTGGATTACTTCGAGTCACAGAGTTGAATGTGTTTACGGGTCAGAATCCTTGATATAGCTTCATCTTCCTTCCAAGATTCAACATTTCACTACAATACTCTATTTTCTAAACCCCCAAATCCAGAATGAATATTTTCCAAAACAAGAATTGTTCATAGTAAAACAAAAAATGAGATTTTTCTCCTGAAAAAAGTATAAAAGCCCCTCTTCAGTTAACTCCCACAAATTAATTATTATCCTCCACTCTCCATTACTACATCCTCCTAAATTTAATTTATTTCTTTCTTTTATAATTCCCCACAGTTCATAATTTCTTCAATTTATTTTTATTTTATAATTTTCATCTTACCATATAGTTCCCATCCATCATTAATTCCACTATAAAATATTTAAGTTATTAATTTGATCCCATCATTCTAATCATCTTATCATAAAATAATTAATATATTATTTAATTAGTTCTATATTAGACTATAAGTTTAATTTATTTAATTTAAGCAAAACATTAATAGTATTTATTAAAATTACAAATTATATTGAAATACTCATTTATTTAAAATAAAGTCCATCAAGCATCAACAAAAAAAAAACTCAACTGAACCGAATACCCAAGGTACTTGACCACAAAATGAAATGGAAGGAAAAGAGACAAATCAACTCAGAAAGACCACATGAACAAGGAACTACAAATGGAAACTCACCCTCGTCAAGGATGTTGGCTCGACATGGGGAACTTGATGCTAACTTCAGATCAACAACCTCCATTGGGTATGAGGCATGCTCAAACTTATAAATTTAGGTGGATTTGATGCCTGGTACCTACAGCCTATAGTAAATCACATGTTCAAACATGTGCATAGGGAAAATAGGCAATCACACCATGAAGGGAAAGTTGATGTGTCGCAGGGCACTTGCAAATGAGTGATGTGACCCTATTCCCTTCACCAATACATTGACTCACAATAACTGATATAAAATCATACTAAAACATACATCCAATAGATGCATGGTACTCATATCAATGATAACTCACATAACAATTAAATTGATCTACTGAACATGATATACGCATAAACATCAAATATAACTATATCATCAAGTATCATCATATCGAAGCATCACAATATCCAAGTGTCATTAAGCATTATCATAGATTCATAAACATCTAAGTATCATCAAACAAGTATCATAATGACCAATGCATCCAAGTAACAGTCCAAAACAAAAGTAAACTGAGGGGCACTACATCCTCCCCCCTAGGATTAAGCTTACTCTTGGAAGCCTGCAAATAGATATGGATATAACTCTCTCATCCTAGAAGAATCCTCCTAAGTAGTAGAAGGCTCATCGTTTGGATCCCACTAGACCCTAACCTACTCAATGTCTCATCCCCTGAGAGTGGATCATATATGTTGAATGATTCCCACGGGCTCCAAAGCCATATGCTCGTCCTCTACCTGTAATGCATTCCAATCAAAGACATGAGATATATTAGGATAATAGGGTCTAAGAATTGAAACATGGAACACATCATGAATGCACGAGACACTTGTAATACCCCTCCGTTCTGCTTCTCATTTCATGTTGTTTTATGCTTTGCTTGGATTGCAGCTACTTTGATACTGGACACGTTTTTATTATGATGTTTTGATCGCTACTCTTGAGCAACAACTATTACTATGTGATGTGATTATCTGATTTTTATTTTACATGCTTTGATGAATTAATGATGACAGTAGAATTATCATGTGATTATTTATGAGAATATTGTTATGACATTAGTGTCAGTCTTTGAGGAGTGTATTGGTGAAGGAGACGGGTTCGCATCACTCGCTTGCGAGCGCCCTGTGAATCTGAGATTTCTTCTTCATGGTGTGAATTATATACTCCATATATCATGTTGATTATTTGATTACAGGTTGCAGGTACATGACATCGACTCCACCTGGTTCCACAGGTTTGAGCGTGTCGATCCAATGGTTAAGTTGAATGGGAGATAGTAGCTTGGTAACATGTGTCAGGTCTACACCCTAGCCTTAGTGTGTCGTTAGTTCTAATGATTGAGTCATGTTGTATCTTATTGGATGTTATGTAATGTTTTGAAAAGTGATGTCTTTTTTTCATATAGTTCTTTTGAAAATTGTATTGGCTGGAAGAAATATTTATTTTATATTATATTAATGTTATGCTCTTGGTTATATTTAAAATGATTTTTTTTGAAATTAGACTTAAATTATTTATTTAATTAAATTTAAATCTCAAGGGATTAAATTTAGTTAGTAAATAATTGTAAGTGGGCTTATTAAAGTCGAATTATTTAATTTATTAAATTTAAATTCCAAGGGATTAAATTTAATTAATAAATAATGGTAAGTAAGTTAATTAAAGTTAAATTATTTATTTAATTAAATTTAAATCTCAAGGGATTGGATTTAGTTATTAGATAATTTAATAATAATTAAGTAAGTGTATTTGATTGTTAAATTAATTTAAATCAAAAAGGGAATTTGAGAAATTGAAATTTTACTTTAAAGTCAAATTAGGGCCTTTTCAAATAAAAGAGAAAATGAAATTATCTTGTAAATTCAATTCTTGCATTTGAAAGTGAATTAGGGTTACATTAGGTTATTTTGGAAATTTTGAGAAAATGTTGTTTTATTAGTTTAGGGCAGAAAAATTTGGGGATTATTCTCCCTTCATTTTTTTGACAGGCATGAAAATTGTTGGAGAAATTTTGATGAAAGTTTAGGAAATTATTTTCTGGTTGAGGAATTAAATTGAAAGGAGAGAAAAGATTATGTGAAGAAGGTGGAGCTATTGGATAAAAGCTTGCTGGAAATTCTTTGCATTGGGGAAAAGAAATTGTGAAGAGTTCAAAGGAAATTCTGCATCAAGAAATTTGGTGGCTGCAAATAACCAGGTTCTCTTTTATTTCCTTGTTTTCTTGTTCCTAGTTTAACCTATTTAGTTTAAAATGATATGAAATTTGTAAATGGGGGATTTTTCTTGAAACCCTAGGTTAAACTTCAATATTTTGATATTCAGATTTATGTGTGTTAAAATGCAAACCTTTTTTGAAAATTTGTGGAAAAACCCTAGATCAATGTATTAATCTTCTTGTGTTTAGAATTATCTGAAAACACCAAGAAAAGGGAATGGTTTCATTTGCTATTCAGAATTTAACCTTTGTTTTGAAAGGTTTCAATGTTTGCAAAATTTATTTTCTGGTTGTTAACTTATTTTCTTCAATTTCTCTAGAAGAGGAAATTCTGGAAAAAAATTATATATATATGTTCATATACATTACATATACCATATTCTGAATATGATATATATAATTTATATAAACATATATATATAAATCTTTTTTTAGTTCTGTGAAATGTTATTTCGGCCGCGTACGGGCCTGTGTACGTTCGTACCCTGCGTACGTATCGTACGAAAATTGCTGTGGAAATTTTTTTATTTAAAAAAAAAAATTGATTTTTTTTGTGGGGGGTTCGGCCCCCACTTTTTTTTTTGCACAGTGGGTACGCAGTACCCACTGGGCAGTGCGCCACCCGTATGGGGGACGCACTGTCCAATGAGGACTGTGGCCCCCATTGACCCGGCCGCTGTACGTATGTACAGTCGGCGCAGGGTACGCCGACTGTGGAGGGAACTGCGGACTGTGACAGGGTACGGGGTACCCTGTCACATCCGCCAGTGTGTATTTTTTTTGTGTTTTGTTTGTTTAATTTTGTTTTATTTAAATTTCGTTTATGAAATTTTTTATTTATGTTTTTTTTTAATTTCGTTTTTTAATTTTAATTTTAATTTTATTTTAATTTATTTTCAATTTTAATTGTAATTCGGTTTAATTTTTTTATTTTATATGATATTTAATTTATTTATATTTATATATATATATATATATATATTCTTTTATATTATATATTTAAATATATATGATATATAATATATATGTATATTTGTATGAATATAATTAAGGTTATATATTAAATTAGTTAACCTTATTAGAATGATTTTTTTTTATATAGTGGAATTATTGAATCAATGGGAAGGAGTGATATTTTCTTTTTATAACGAATATTAGTTTATGCATGAGTTTTTGTTGTGGAGATTATAGTTAAATATATTGTTAAACATAGAGACATCCTCCAACTAAACAAATAATTATAGTGAAATTATTACTCTCATGTTTTGATTCAGTTGAAAAGTTTTAGTTTTGATGAAGAATTATTGTTCAAATATAAAGTATAGAATGGAATAGTTCCTCTTTTGTGAGAAACATTAGATTAGGAACATGGTTTTAGAATAACCAAAAGTAGTATTTTTCATTGCCAATGCATGAGTCCATGATGTATCTTTTATTGAATATTCTGCGAATGATTGTTGAGTAGTTGTGTTGTAAAGTCTTCCAGTTAAACGTGGGTCATTCCCTTGTTAAAATATTGTTTTGATTTCCCTTGGGTAGTGTTACAATTATCTTGTATCCTCCTAGTATTGGAGTGGATTTCTTGTGTTGCCTCCTACGATTAGAGAGAGTTTATTGGTTCAATTCTATAGCACTTGAGTAACCCTTGGAGTTAATTTTGTAGTGTGTTATCCAATTAGAAGAGTGGCTTTTGTTAGGGGTCGGAGCCCAAAGAGGTAAACCGGGAAACCTTCACAAGTGATTTTAACAACTGAGAACTAAAGTAAATATACCTAGCATATTAGGATGTAGTTCACAATAACCAAGATAAGTTAACCTCACTCACAGGCACAAGGGTTTGTTTAGACTTGGGGTGGATGAGAAGGCCTGGAATGGCAAGATCACTATCTCATCCTTATGAGAGGTAGTTGATTCCGCTTGAGTTAGTATGAGTGCCGGGATTCGGTTGAGGCCACTAGGATTTCCGGAGCCTATGAAGAATGCCCAGAGGATATCTCATGACAAACCTTGCGATGACACTCTGTCTAGGATAACACCATGTGTTTTTGTTGTGCGTATGTTTTCTTTAGCACACTTGATTATATTATGTCTGGAAGCAATGTAACCATGATTAGAGTTTTGACTTTATTGTGCATATGTGTGGTTGAGTCAGTTTGTATCAGTATGAGTCTGCCTTTGGTTTGAGGTGGTAGGTTTCTCATCCATGTTACTTGGTTACTATCTCCTAGCATGGGGGTGGTCCTTCGAATACCACATGGTTGGGTGGAACATGCACCATAACCGTTGGGTCCCCTTGATCTTCAGTACTTGGTGGCGAGACTTCTTGATGGACATCTCACTTGTCTACCTTTTGGATTCTTGTATTTTGTATCTCATAATGTAATGATATTGTTTTACCCCTCTTGTGTATGAGGTGGACCTTGTAATAATCAGACTTATGTATTTGTACTCATTCCGGGAATGAGGATTGTAATAGATCCTTTGTAATTGATTTATGTAAATGAATGCTTTATCATATCTCGTTTCTTTCTATGATGTTGAATGTTATTACTTGTGTTATTTAATTTCAATGTATTCTAGTTGATGTATGTTATTGGGGTTTTAAGTAATCTCAGTTATGTAACCCTAGGGGATGTTGTCAACTTAGTTGAACATGTGGGTTTAATTCACTTCTTTTAAAAAATAAAATTGTACGCTTGTTTAGTGAATTGAAACTTCCTCTAGGGTTGCGTGGAGGGGTATTACACATGGTATCAGAGCCCAGGTTTAAACACTGGGCACTCTGGGATTATGTTGTACCCATTAAGCTTAGTTGCATAGGTTTTCAAGTGTACCTTGTCTAATATCCCTTTTTGTGTCTGTGTAGGAGTATGCCTCCTAAACACGGATGAGGGAGAGGACGTGGACGTGGTAGAGTAGAGGTACCCACTAGGAGTCAACATGACTCTCCGCTGTATGTTACACTTATACCAGATCAGGAGGAACATCAAGCCTCACAGAATGGTCCAGGAGGTGGTGGACATCATGAACCTCCAGGGGTCGAAGCTGCCCAAAAAGCTTTGGAAGATGCTTTGGCACTTCTAGGTCTGAAGCGGGTAGATGCAGAGGTTAACCCTAGGGTGAGAGTAGCTCCAGCATAGTCTAAGAGGTTAGCATCTTCTCATATGAGAGATCTGATTCGGTCACAACCAACACTATTTGATGGAGTAGGTACAGGTCTAGAGGCTGAGATTTGGCTGATAGGACTTGATCGATGCTTCTCCATGCAGCCCTATGATAGTAATACTAAAGCGCGGTGTGCTATTATTCACCTCCGTGGTTTTGCAGCCACTTGGTTGAAGATAGAGGAGCAAAAGCTCCACATTGATATGAGTATTTTGTCTTGGGAGATCTTTCTAGAGTGGTTCAGAGCCCGTTTTCTCTTAGATCACTGGCGTCAGCGTAGAGGCGATGAGTTCCATGCCTTACGACAGTTGGCCTTGACTGTAGACTAGTACGAGAGGCGGTTTTATGAACTTAAGCAGTTTGCTGGGATTGGTGATGATGAGGGGATGCTTGTACAACATTTCATTAGGGGCTTAAATGCCTGTATCAGTGGAGGAGTGCGGGTTTTTGAACCCAAGTCTATGGAGGTAGCTGTGGAGAAGGCACGGCTTGTGGAGGAGAACCTGACTATGGCACTGGGAGGTCAGGCAGGAGTTGTTATTGGCAGTAATGCAGGAGCTGGGTCTAGTGTTCGAGGTGGTCAGTCACAGGGAGCGGTGCCTCCTAAGACTCAGCAGGTATCAGCACAGGGCAGTCATCAGCAACCTTCCCAAGGGAAGCGAAAGGGTTTTCAGCAAGGTCAGGGTAACAGGAACTGGAGGTGCATGAAGCGTTACAATTCTGAGCAACCCACTGAGAGCTTTCAGTCTACCTATAGAGGCAATGCTCAGCAGTCGAGTGCACCAGCAGGAGACAGAGTTCAGAGTAGAGGAACATGTTGTTTCTCTTATGGTCAGCAGGGCCATATTGCTAGGATGTGCCCCAATAAGAGCACATCAGGATTCACTCAGAGACCAACGACGTTAGAGCCGACAGTGGGTGATGCAGGCAGAGGGCACCGTGTATTCGTAGCAGTTGATAACCGCCAAGCAAAGCATCCGGGTACTGTTGTTGAGACTCGGGGTATGATATTTGGTAACTCGGCTACTATCCTTTTTGATTCAGGAGCATCCGACTCCTTTATTTCTTCATCTTTAGTGTCACGTTGCAAACTAGGAGCCGTAAGGCAAGGCAATAGGTGGCAGGTTGAGTTAGCGTCAGGTGCGAAGGTTGCATCGCATTCCGTAGTGCCTGATTGTAGGTTGGAGAGTGGACCACTTTGTACCACCTTGGATCTTCGAGTTATACCCTTGGGGTCCTATGATGTGGTCATAGGTATGGATTGGCTTGAGGCTCACCGAGCAGTGATTGATTGTCGACGGAAGTCGATTCGATGCGTTAATGCATCTGGGGGTGAGGTTGAGATTATTGGAGTTCAGAGGTCGATATCCTTGAGGATTATTTCAGCTATGCAGTTGAGGAGATGTGTTCGGCAGGGATGTTAGTTGTTTGCTGTTTCAGTCGACGACTTGGGATTAGGAGACGGAGAGGAGAAGGTATCTCTAGATAGTCATCCCGTACTTCAGGAGTTCTCTGATGTCTTTCCAGATGATATTTCAGGAATGCCACTGAGGAGAGATATAGATTTTAAGGTTGACCTAATATCTGGATCGGAGCCTATTTCACGAGCTCCTTACCGTATGACCACTCAGGAGCTGAAAGAGCTTCGCTTGTAGTTAGAGGAGTTGCTGGAGAAGGGATTCATTCATCCTAGTGTTTCTCCATGGGGAGCACCTATCATCTTCGTGAAGAAGAAGGACGGTTCACTTCGGTTGTGCATTGATTATCGATAGCTGAACAAAGTAATGATCAAGAATCGTTATCCACTTCCCAGAATCGATGACTTGTTTGACCAAGTCAAGGGTGCTACAATCTTTTCGAAGATTGATCTTAAATCAAGATACCATCAGCTCCATATATTTGACACAGATATCCATAAGACGACGTTTCGAACGTGGTATGGTCACTACGAGTTTACGGTGGTACCATTCGAGTTGACGAATGCGCCATCTGTGTTCATGAGTTTGATGAATGGAGTATTCTGCACCTACCTTGATAGGTTTGTTCTTGTGTTTCTTGATGACATACTGATATATTCCAGGACAGTAGAGGAACATGAGGAGCATTTGCGACAGGTACTTCAGTGTTTACGGGAGAACCAACTTTATGCCAAGTTGTCGAAATGCGAATTTTTCAAGTCTGAGATCATGTATCTTGGTCATGTGATCTCAGGTGAGGGAGTGTCTGTGGATCCTTCAAAGATCCAAGCTATTCTGGATTGGCCTACACCCACGAATGTGGCAGAGATTCATAGTTTTATGGGACTTGCAGGGTACTATAGGAGGTTTGTTCAGAACTTTTCCAGAGTAGGTCATCCAATCACTTCTCTTCAGAGGAAAGGGAAGAGGTTTGATTGGATAGAGAAGTGTGAGTCAGATTTTCAGGTTCTTAAGGATAAGTTGACTAGTGCACCAGTTTTAGCAATACCTGATCCCGCAGGAGAGTTCATGGTTTGTACAGATGCATCCTTAGAGGGCTTAGGAGTAGTCCTGATGCAGGAGGGTAGAGTGATAGCATATGAGTCGCGGAAGCTTAAAGATCATGAACTGAATTATCCCACACATGATCTTGAGTTAGCAGCAGTAGTCCATGCACTGACCAGATGGAGACACTTTTTACTTGGGTAGAGATTTGAGCTTCATAGTGATCACAGGAGTCTCCAATACATTTTCACTTAGCCGAACCTTAATGCTAGGCAGAGGCATTGGATGGAATTCCTTTGTGAGTATGACTTCGAGGTGAAGTACATTCAGGGGAAAGAGAATGTCATAGCTGATGCACTCAGTAGGCGTAGGCATGTTTTATCTGAGATGACTCTTATGGTAGACTTACGGTGTCAGATTCTTGCTACTCTTCCAGCAGATAGTTGGTATCAGGATGTGAGAGCAGAGATTGAGGCAGGCAAGCCTCTTGTGGGCAGGTTTATAGGGTATTCTCTTGAGTCAGATGGGTTACTCAGGCATTCTGAGCGTATATATGTACCTTCAGTAGGTGGTCTTCGCAGTTTGGTTTTAACTGAGGCACATCGTGCACCGTATTCCCCCCATCCTGGTGTGAAGAAAATGTATGCAGATTTGTGCCAGTTGTATTTCTGGCCAAGGATGAAACGTGACATTGCAGATTTTGTTGCTAGATGTTTGGAGTGTCAGCGAGTGAAGGCTGAACATCATCATCCAGCAGGCCTTCTTCAGCCACACCTTATACCTGAGTGGAAGTGGGATATTATCTCATTGGATTTCATTGTTGGTTTACCCAACTCCTCGCGATGACATGATGCTATTATGGTTACGGTCGATAGGTTGACGAAGGTAGCACACTTCTCACCTATGCGTTCTACCTATAATGCATCATTAGTTGCTAGAGTGCTCATGGAGGATATTGTGAGGTTGCACGGTATTCCGCGTTGGATTATTTCGGATAGGGATCTAGTGTTTACTTCAGCTCTTTGGACGTCATTGCAGCATGTTATGGGAACACAATTGAACTTTAGTTCAGCGTATCACCCAGAGACAGATGGATAGACTGAGAGGGTTAATCAAATCCTCGAAGATATGCTACGCATGTATGTAATGGACCAACAGACATGATGGGAGGATTACCTCTATCTAGTGGATTTTGCTTATAATAATAGTTACTAGAGTTCCATTGGCATGGCACCTTTTCAGGCATTGTATGGCTGTCCTTGTCGTACACCTTTGAGTTGGGATCGATTAGAGGACAGAGTGTTATTGGGACCAGAGATGTTATAGGATATGGAGCAGCAGGTGGATCGGATTAGAGAGCACCTAGTAGCAGCATAGGATAGGCAGAAGAAGTATGCGGATGCGCATAGGGTGGATCGTCAGTTTTCTGTGGGTGACAGAGTGTTCTTGTGGGTGCATCCGTGAAAGAGTCCAATCTATTATGGAAAGGGTTCTAAGTTGGCACCTCGCTTTGTCGGACCTTTCGAGATACTCGAAAAGATTGGTCCAGTTGCTTACCATTTTGCTTTGCCACCCAGTCTTGCACGTATTCATGACGTTTTCCATGTTTCAGTTCTTCGGCCTTATCATCCATATGTTACTCACGTCCTTGATTGGAATTCCTTACAGGTAGAGGACGGGCAGCTGGCTTTAGAACCCGTGGCCGTGATGGAGCACAGAACGCTCACTCGTCGAGGGCGAGATATTGATCAGGTTCGAGTGCAGTGGGATCCCAGGGATGATGCTTCATCCACTTGGGAGGATGTAGTTAGGATGAGGGAGTTATACCCCTACTTGTTTGCTGGCTTCCAGGAGTAAGCCTAGTCTTTGGGGGGGAGGATGTAATACCCCTCCGTTTTGCTTCTCATTTCATGTTGTTTTATGCTTTGCTTGGATTGCAGCTACTTTGATATTGGACACGTTTTTATTATGATGTTTTGATCGCTACTCTTGAGTGACAACTATTACTATGTGATGTGATTATCTAATTTTTATTTTTACATGCTTTGATGAATTAATGATGATAGTAGAATTATCATGTGATTATTTATGAGAATATTGTTATGACATTAGTGTCAGTCTTTGAGGAGTGTATTGGTGAAGGAGACGGGTTTGCATCACTCGCTTGCGAGTGCCCTGTGAATCCGAGATTTCTTCTTCACGGTGTGAATTATATACTACATATATCATGTTGATTATTTGATTACAGGTTGCAGGTACATGACATCAACTCCACCTGGTTCCACAGGTTTGAGCGTGTCGATCCAATGGTTAAGTTGAATGGGAGATAGTAGCTTGGTAACATGTGTCAGGTCTACACCCTAGCCTTAGTGTGTCGTTAGTTCTGATGATTGAGTCATGTTGTATCTTATTGGATGTTATGTAATGTTTTGAAAAGTGATGTCTTTTTTTCATATAGTTCTTTTGAAAATTGTATTGGCTGGAAGAAATGTTTATTTTATATTATATTAATGTTATGCTCTTGGTTATATTTAAAATGATTTTTTTTGAAATTAAACTTAAATTATTTATTTAATTAAATTTAAATCTCAAGGGATTAAATTTAGTTAGTAAATAATTGTAAGTGGGCTTATTAAAGTCGAATTATTTAATTTATTAAATTTAAATTCCAAGGGATTAAATTTAATTAATAAATAATGGTAAGTAAGTTAATTAAAGTTAAATTATTTATTTAATTAAATTTAAATCTCAAGGGATTGGATTTAGTTATTAGATAATTTAATAATAATTAAGTAAGTGTATTTGATTGTTAAATTAATTTAAATCAAAAAGGGAATTTGAGAAATTGAAATTTTACTTTAAAGTCAAATTAGGGCCTTTTCAAATAAAAGAGAAAATGAAATTATCTTGTAAATTCAATTCTTGCATTTGAAAGTGAATTAGGGTTACATTAGGTTATTTTGGAAATTTTGAGAAAATGTTGTTTTATAAGTTTAGGGCAGAAAAATTTGGGGATTCTTCTCCCTTCATTTTTTTTGACAGGCATGAAAATTGTTGGAGAGATTTTGATGAAAGTTTAGGAAATTATTTTCTGGTTGAGGAATTAAATTGAAAGGAGAGAAAAGATTATGTGAAGAAGGTGGAGCTATTGGATAAAAGCTTGCTGGAAATTCTTTGCATTGGGAAAAGAAATTGTGAAGAGTCAAAGGAAATTCTGCATCAAGAAATTTGGTGGCTGCAAATAACCAGGTTCTCTTTTATTTCCTTGTTTTCTTGTTCCTAGTTTAACCTATTTAGTTTAAAATGATATGAAATTTGTAAATGGGGGATTTTTCTTGAAACCCTAGGTTAAACTTCAATATTTTGATATTCAGATTTATGGAGTTAAAATGCAAACCCTTTTAGAAAATTTGTGGAAAAATCCTAGATCAATGTATTAATCTTCTTGTGTTTAGAATTATCTGAAAACACCAAGAAAAGGGAATGGTTTATTTTGCTATTCTGAATTTAACCTTTGTTTTGAAAGGTTTCAATGTTTACAAAATTTATTTTCTGGTTGTTAACTTATTTTCTTCAATTTCTCTAGAAGAGGAAATTCTGGAAAAAAATTATACATATATGTTCATATACATTACATATACCATATTTTGAATATGATATATATAATTTATATAAACATATATATATAAATCTTTTTTTTTTTAGTTCTGTGAAATGTTATTTCGGCTGTCGTACGGGCCTGTGTATGTTCGTACCCTACGTACGTATCGTACGAATTTCTGTTGGAGAAATTTAAAAAAAAAAAAAGAATTTTGATGTTGGTGGGGGTTTGGCCCCACATTTTTTTTATTGCACAAGCAGTAAAGACTCATCAAGCAAGCAGCCACCAAGATGGGGACGATCTAATGAGGACCATGTGCCCCCATTGGTTCCTACCACAGACGTGATGTACGGCCAAGGTCAGTGGCAATGACTGAGGGAATCATGATTGTGACAGGCACGGCACCTGTCACATCCGCCAATGTGTATTTTTTTTGTTGTTTTGTTTGTTTAAATTTTGTTTTATTTAAATTTCGTTTACGAAATTTTTTTATTTATGTTTTTTTTTAATTTCGTTTTTTAATTTTAATTTTAATTTTATTTTATTTATTTTCAATTTTAATTGTAATTCGGTTTAATTTTTTTATTTTATATGATATTTAATTTATTTATACATATTATATATATATATATATATATATTCTTTTATATTATATATTTAAATATATATGATATATAATATATATGTATATTTGTATGAATATAATTAAAGTTATATATTAAATTAGTTAACCTTATTAGAATGATTTTTTTTTTATATAGTGGAATTATTGAATCAATGGGAAGGAGTGATATTTTCTTTTTATAATGAATATTAGTTTATGCATGAGTTTTTGTTGTGGAGATTATAGTTAAATATATTGTTAAACATAGAGACATCCTCCAACTAAACAAATAATTATAGTGAAATTATTACTCTCATGTTTTGATTCAGTTGAAAAGTTTTAGTTTTGATGAAGAATTATTGTTCAAATATAAAGTATAGAATGGAATAGTTCCTCTTTTGTGAGAAACATTAGATTAGGAACATGGTTTTAGAATAACCAAAAGTAGTATTTTTCATTGCCAATGCATGAGTCCATGATGCATCTTTTATTGAATATTCTGCGAATGATTGTTGAGTAGTTGTGTTGTAAAGTCTTCCAATTAAATGTGGGTCATTCCCTTGTTAAAATATTGTTTTGATTTCCCTTGGGTAGTGTTACAATTATCTTGTATCCTCCTAGTATTGGAGTGGATTTCTTGTGTTGCCTCCTACGATTAGAGAGAGTTTATTGGTTCAATTCTGTAGCACTTGAGTAACCCTTGGAGTTAGTTTTGTAGTGTGTTATCCAATTAGAAGAGTGGCTTTTGTTAGGGGCCGGAGCCCAAAGAGGTAAACCGAGAAACCTTCAGAAGTGATTTTAACAACTGAGAACTAAAGTAAATATACCTAGCATATTAGGATGTAGTTCACAATAACCAAGATAAGTTAACCTCACTCACAGGCACAAGGGTTTGTTTAGACTTGGGGTGGGTGAGAAGGCTTGGAATGGCAAGATCACTATCTCGTCCTTATGAGAGGTAGTTGATTCCGCTTGAGTTAGTATGAGTGCTGGGATTCGGTTGAGGCCACCAGGATTTTCGGAGCCTATGAAGAATGCCCAGAGGATATCTCATGACAAACCTTGCGATGACACTCTGTCTAGGATAACACCGTGTGTTTTTGTTGTGCGTATGTTTTCTTTAACACACTTGATTATATTATGTCTGGAAGCAATGTAACCATGATTAGAGTTTTGACTTTATTGTGCATATGTGTGGTTGAGTCAGTTTGTATCAGTATGAGTCTACCTTTGGTTTGAGGTGGTAGGTTTCTCATCCATGTTACTTGGTTACTATCTCCTAGCATGGGGGGTGGTCCTTCGGATACCACATGGTTGGGTGGAACATGCACCATAACCGTTGGGTCCCCTTGATCTTCAGTACTTGGTGGCGAGACTTCTTGATAGACATCTCACTTGTCTACCTTTTGGATTCTTGTATTTTGTATCTCATAATGTAATGATATTGTTTTACCCCTCTTGTGTATGAGGTGGACCTTGTAATAATCAGACTTATGTATTTGTACTCATTCCGGGAATGAGGATTGTAATAGATCCTTTGTAATTGATTTATGTAAATGAATGCTTTATCATATCTCATTTCTTTCTATGATGTTGAATGTTATTACTTGTGTTATTTACTTTCAATGTATTCTAGTTGATGTATGTTATTGGGGTTTTAAGTAATCTCAGTTATGTAACCCTAGGGGATGTTGTCAATTTAGTTGAACATGTGGGTTTAATTCACTTCTTTTAAAAAATAAAATTGTACGCTTGTTTAGTGAATTGAAACTTCCTCTAGGGTTGCGTGGCAATGTATTACAAGACTAGGCGGAGAAGAAATACAGTAAGGTATTGGACCAATCTTCTCCAACACCTCAAAAGGCCCAAAGAAGTGCGGTGCGAGATTAGATCCTTTTCCATATCGGATCAAACTCTTTCATGGATGCACCCGCAAGAACACTCAATCACCAACTGAGAACTGATGGTCGACCCTATGAGCATCTGCATATTTATTTTGTCTATCTTGGGTTGCCATCAAATGCTTTCTAATGAAAGACAATTGTTTATCCATCTCCTGAAGCATCTCTGGACCTAGAAGAACCCTGTCCTCCAAATAGTCCCAACTCAATGGGGTCCG
>CM021101.1:488586673-488780224 GCA_007115665.2 Sequoiadendron giganteum | reverse complement strand
TTATGTCATGCTTTGAATTAACATAAATGGATATTCGGATTAATGATGTTTATGCTTTGGATTATATTAGTATGTTCAATTTTTCAGTTAGTTACACTGTATTTGTGAAGGGGATGACATCGTATCACTCGCTTGGGAGCGCCCTGTGATTCTGAGATTTCCTCTTCATGGTGTGTATTTTATGTTGTTTATATTATATGTTGTTGTTTACTTGATTTTTAGGTTGACAGGTACAGGACATCGACTCCACCTGGTTTCATAGGTTGGAGCATGTTCAATGCCCAATGGTATTCGATTGGGAGATAGTAGCTAGGTTTTTCGTGCCAAGTCGTCACCCTAGTCCTAGTATGTCGTCAGGTTTTTGTCGGGTTGTGTTGCTTTGAATATTGTTCCCTCTCTTCGTTATTTAATTTCAAGTTAGAAAAAGGTAATTAAATGGTCTTTTTGTATTTAAGTTATTGATTAAATTAATCTAGTTATAATGTGGAAAATGTTATTTAAAGTTATTAATTAATTTAATTTAATTAATAAAATAATTTAATCTTGGATTAGATTTATTTTATTGAATTAATTAAATTAATTAATTTTAATTAAGCAATTCATTTTGGAAATTATTGGATATTTTGTTGAAATTGAAAAATAAGAAAAATGATTTAAAAGTCAAATTAGAAAATTTGAATTCAAAATTGAAAGAGGAAGATATTTTCTATTTCTGTTTTCTGAAATTGATGAGGGTGGTTGCACTGATATTTTGGAGATATTTTTGGAATTTCTTTATTATTGAAATTATCTTCTCAATTTTGGAGGATGAAAGTTTTGGAAAATTGAAAATAGAGGGAGGAAGAATTGTTACATTTTTGTGGGTTTTGGATTGAAGCTGTGAAAATTTGTGGAATTGGATTTGGAAGCAAGGTTGGAAGTTGGGCATCGTCTGGATCTTCTCAAACTCAACAATACCAAGTTCATGTCTTTGGTTTTAATTATTTTGAAATATATATTTAAATGTGTTTTCCTTTTGAGAAATCTTGTTGAAAAATATTTCAATCCTCTGTTTGATTGCAAAACAAACCCAGTTTAAATCTTGTCTTTAAATTAAGAAAAACCTTTGTTTTATAAATAAAGTTCCTCAAGAAAATTTTTACTCTTGGCTGGAAATGAGTGGTTTGAATATTATTTTCTCAATTAAACATGCAAATATCTGTTGTGGATTTTAAATATATATATATGTATATGTATATTGATATATATACACATATATAGATATATATAATATAAATATTCTTATATTAAAATGTTTTTTTGTGGGAAATAATATAAATTGGCCCATGAGAGGGCGCGGATTTCAAAATCCATAGGAAATTGTTTAAAAAAAATAAACAAAATAAATAAATTAAAGATTAAAAAATTTCATGGGGTTTGGGTAGCTAGGGCTCGACCCACAGTCGCCCCCATCGGAGGCACTGTGGGGAGCCGCACCCACCCCCATTAGCCCTGCGGTGGCTTGGCACCGCCGCCACCATAGTGGTGGTCGTCTGTACTAAGCATAGTCGAGCCACCCCTATGGGGGCGGCTGTGCACAGCTGCTGCCACCTCACGGGGTCGGCACTGCCATCGCCTAGCCTGGCCTCCGCCTCCGCCCCACCCTAAAACCTCTGCCGCCCGCGGCCAAGGGAAAACCCTTGGTCGATGCCCTAATGTGTCCAACCAGATCCGTGCACGTGGTCCGAGACATCCGTTGCCTCAAAATTTGAGCGATCACCCCACTCAAACAAGCACATGGCCTGAGCATTCTTTTTTAATATAAAATAAGCATATATATATATTAATAATTTATATATTATTTTTATAATATTAAAATATTACTTAATAATATTTTATATTATAATTTATAATATTAAATATTATATATATATTATATTTTAATTATAATTGTATATTTAGAGTGGTGATTTAAATTAAATATGCATAGGAAATTATTGATTTTCTAATGGCATGATTTAAGTGTAATTGTGGAAATGAAAACATTGTATTCATGGTAAAAGTATTGATTTTATTTTAAAAATGATATAATGGAGAAAATTTTAGACCAATATGCTATAGTCAAAATTAATGGATTTATTTTACAATATTTTAATAAAACAAATATTGGATTTGGAGGTATTATGTTTTAATAAGCAATATTAATTGATTTTAAGATGATTCAATTTGCGAGGAGAAATAATGATTTTTAAAAACGTCATGTTTTGAATTAAAGTAGAGGAAATATTTATTGTTTTAAAACGTTATTTTCTGAATGGAGGAACTAAATGGTTATTTTATATTTATTAGAATCAATTAGAGTATGTGATATTGGATTCAAATTTCATCATTGTCCAAAGAGTCGTTATTTAATTCAGTTTTATTAATGCGATGAAATACTAAATGTTAATGAAGAAATGGATTTACTAAATCCAAAGTAGAAGTTATTTCACATCTTCCTGCTCGTCATGATTGTGAACGGTTTCCATCTTCGTTTGGGGGAATTGAGTTATAAGTTTAATAAGTCTTCCAAATAGGGATCTTATTGTAAGAGGGTTGTCGTTTTGTGATGTCAACCTATTGGGAGTCCCTTGGGTAGTGTTTGGTTTGTATTCAGTTAATAACCTAGTTTTCACGAGTGGGGATGTGTGTACCTCCTTGGTTTAGGAGTGGATTATGGGATTTGCATCTCCTTGTAAGGAGTGACATTGTTATGTGATTAGTTGCCTCCATTCTTGGAGTGAGTTTCTTTTTAGGTTTCCTCCTAGAGTTGGAGTGGTTGTAATACCTATTTTTTTGCACTTTGTACCCTTGGTGAATGGATGGTATGTGTGTTGTCAAGTAGAAGAGTGGCTTCCGTAGGGGCTAGATCCCATAAGAGGTAAGATTGGGTAACCTTCAGAAGTTGTTTAATCAAGTGATAACTAAAACAATACTTAGAAGTTTAGGACTAACTTCTCACTAATCAAGATAAGTGAGCCTCACTCATAGATGCAAGGGCTCATTTAGACTTGGGATGAGTGGGAATGCCTAGGATGGCAAGGTCATCTATCTTGTCTGTACGAAAGGTATTTTATCCTGCATTAGTAAGTATGAGGGCCGAGGATCGGTTTGAGGCCACCATCTTGACGATCTGCAATGGGTAACTCATGACGAGCTATGTGATGACACTCTGTCTAGGACAACAGTTGGTATATGTTTCTGTGTGTATTGTTTCATTACATACTTAATCTATTTTATATCTGGAAGCAATGTAATCATGTTAGAGTTGTACTTGTGTTGTACATGTGATTGGTTGTTTCAGTTTGGTTCAATTATGTGTTAGTCTGTGGCTAGAGGTGTTGACCTTGGTTAGGATTCCTTGTTACTATCTCGTAGCATGGGGGGTGGGCCTTTGTGTTCCACTTGGTTGGGTGGTATGCACCTAAATCCATTGGGCTTTCTTCATCTTTGTGTGGACGCGATTTCTTGTTGGAGAGGTCATGTGATACAGTTTCTTTTCTTGCTCATTTCATTTCAATTGCTCTTGTGATTTCATACCCCTCATTATTATCAAGGTGGAAAGTTGTAATTGTAATTATGCTTATTGGACTTACCTCATTCAGGGAATGAGAGTTGTAATTGTAATATTTAATTATGGATTAATGAAATTGAAATTTATCTCTGATGCTTGATGTAATTTATCTTATTTGGAATGTATGCATTTAATTTCATAAGTAAATAAATGTGGTTTAAATTCATGTGTTTTGTTGAGGTTCTATATAACCTTTGTCTCGTAACCTTAGAGGTTGTTGGAAATGTGTAGTGAACTTGCTTATTAATTGTTCTTAAACAAAAAAATATATCTTGTTTAAGTAGTTGTTTGCAACTTCCTCGAGGGTTGCATGGCGAGGCGTTACACATGGTATCATAGCCTAGGTTTAAACACTGGGTACTCTGGGATTATGATGGAGCCAATAAGCTTTTAGTTGTGTAGGTTTTTTTAAGTTGTGTACCTCACTTATTACCTTGGTGTGTAAATGAGGTTTTGATTTGGTGCATTATGTTTGAGGGAATTATATCCCTACTTGTTTATAGGCTTCCAAGAGTAAGCCTAACCCTATGGGGGAGGATGTAATACCCCTCCGTTTTTCCTTCTAGTTGGATAGTGTGTCATTGTGTTGGTATGTTACTTTGATGTGTTTCTGGTTATTCAGATGCCTGGTTTGTGTACTTTATGTCAGTACCTTGACTATGGTACTCGACTTATATTTGATCGCTATTTATAAAGCGACGTTAATGTTATCTTTTGATGTGATGGTATTTTAATAAGATGTTATCTTTATGTCATGCTTTGAATTAACATAAATGGATATTCAGATTAATGATGTTTATGATTTGGATTATATTAGTATGTTCGATTTGTTAGTTAGTTACACTGCATTGGTGAAGGGGATGACATTGCATCACTCGCTTGTGAGCGCCCTGCGATTCCGAGATTTCCTCTTCACGGTGTGTATTTTATGCTGTTTATATTATATGTTGTTGTTTACTTTATTTTTTAGGTTGATAGATACAAGACATCGACTCCACCTAGATTCACAAGTTGGACCATGTTCAATGCCCAACGATATTCAATTGGGAGATAGTAGCTAGGTTTTTTGTGCCAAGTCGTCACCCTACTCCTAGTATGTCGTCAGGTGTTTTTTCAGGTTGCGTTGCTTTGAATATTGTTCCCTCTCTTCGTTATTTAATTTCAAGTTAGAAAAAGGTAATTAAATGGTCTTTTTGTATTTAAGTTATTGATTAAATTAATCAGGTTATAATGTGAAAAATGTTATTTAAAGTTATTAATTAATTTAATTTAATTAATAAAATAATTTAATCTTGGATTAGATTTATTTTATTGAATTAAGCAATTCATTTTGGAAATTATTGGATATTTTGTTGAAATTGAAAAATAAGAAAAAATGATTTAATAGTCAAATTAGAAAATTTGAATTCAAAATTGAAAGAGGAAGATCTTTTCTATTTTTGTTTTATGAAATTGATGAGGGTGGTTGCACTGATATTTTGGAGATATTTTTGGAATTTCTTTATTATTGAAATTATCTTCTCAATTTTGGAGGATGAAAGTTTTGGAAAATTGAAAATAGAGGGAGGAAGAATTGTTGCATTTTTGTGGGCTTTGGATTGAAGCTGTGAAAATTTGTGGAACTGGATTTGGAAGCAAGGTTGGAAGCTAGGCATCATCTGGATCTTCTCAAACTCAAGAATACCAAGTATATGTCTTTGGTTTTAATTGTTTTGAAATATATATTTGAATGTGTTTTGCTGTTGAGAAATCTTGTTGAAAAATATTTCAATCCTCTGTTTGATTGCAAAACAAACCCAGTTTAAATCTTGTCTTTAAATTAAGAAAAACCTATGTTTTATAAATAAAGTTCCTCAAGAAAAATTGTGCTCTTGGTTGGAAATGAGTGGTTTGAATATTATTTTCTCAATTAAACATGCAAATATCTATTGTGGATTTTAAATATATATATATGCATATATGTATACTGATATATATACACACATATATATATATATATATAATATAAATATTCTTATATTAAAATGTTTTGTTGTGGGAAAAATTTTAAAATGGCCCATGAGAGGGCACAGATTTCAAAATCTGCAGGAAATTTTTGAAAAATAAATAAACGAAATAAATAAATTAAAGATTAAAAGATTTCATGGGGTTTGGGCAGTTGGGGCTCGACCCACAACCGCCCCCATGGGAGGTGCTGTGGGGAGCCACACTAGCTGTGCCCAACCCCATTAGCCCTGCAGTGGCTTGGCGCCGCCGCCACCACAGTGGTGGTCGGCTGTGCTAAGCACAATCGAGCCACTCCTATGGGGGCAGTTGTGCATAGCTGCCGCCACCTCACGGGGTCGGCACTGCTGCCGCCTGGCTCGGCCTCTACCTCCACCCCACCCTAAAACCTTCACCGCCCGTGGCCAAGGGAAAATTGCGGCCAGCGTCCTAATGCGCCCAACTAGATCTATAATACCCCTCCGTTTTACTTCTCATTTCATGTTGTTTTATGCTTTGCTTGGATTGCAGCTACTTTGATACTGGACACGTTTTTATTATGATGTTTTGATCGCTACTCTTGAGCGACAACTATTACTATGCGATGTGATTATCTGATTTTATTTTACATGCTTTGATGAATTAATGATGACAGTAGAATTATCATGTGATTATTTATGAGAATATTGTTATGACATTAGTGTTAGTCTTTGAGGAGTGTATTGGTGAAGGAGACGGGTTCGCATCACTCGCTTGCGAGCACCCTGCGAATCCGAGATTTCTTCTTCACGGTGTGAATTATATACTGCATATATCATGTTGATTATTTGATTACAGGTTGCAGGTACATGACATCGACTCCACCTGGTTCCACAGGTTTGAGCGTGTCGATCCAATGGTTAAGTTGAATGGGAGATAGTAGCTTGGTAACATGTGTCAGGTCTACACCCTAGCCTTAGTGTGTCGTCAGTTCTGATGATTGAGTCATGTTGTATCTTATTGGATGTTATGTAATGTTTTGAAAAGTGATGTCTTTTTTTTATAGTTCTTTTGAAAATTGTATTGGCTGGAAGAAATGTTTATTTTATATTATATTAATGTTATGCTCTTGGTTATATTTAAAATGATTTTTTTTTTGAAATTAAACTTAAATTATTTATTTAATTAAATTTAAATCTCAAGGGATTAAATTTAGTTAGTAAATAATTGTAAGTGGGCTTATTAAAGTCGAATTATTTAATTTATTAAATTTAAATTCCAAGGGATTAAATTTAATTAATAAATAATGGTAAGTAAGTTAATTAAAGTTAAATTATTTATTTAATTAAATTTAAATCTCAAGGGATTGGATTTAGTTATTAGATAATTTAATAATAATTAAGTAAGTGTATTTGATTGTTAAATTAATTTAAATCAAAAAGGGAATTTGAGAAATTGAAATTTTACTTTAAAGTCAAATTAGGGCCTTTTCAAATAAAAGAGAAAATGAAATTATCTTGTAAATTCAATTCTTGCATTTGAAAGTGAATTAGGGTTACATTAGGTTATTTTGGAAATTTTGAGAAAATGTTGTTTTATTAGTTTAGGGCAGAAAAATTTGGGGATTATTCTCCCTTCATTTTTTTGACAGGCATGAAAATTGTTGGAGAAATTTTGATGAAAGTTTAGGAAATTATTTTCTGGTTGAGGAATTAAATTGAAAGGAGAGAAAAGATTATGTGAAGAAGGTGGAGCTATTGGATAAAAGCTTGCTGGAAATTCTTTGCATTGGGGAAAAGAAATTGTGAAGAGTTCAAAGGAAATTCTGCATCAAGAAATTTGGTGGCTGCAAATAACCAGGTTCTCTTTTATTTCCTTGTTTTCTTGTTCCTAGTTTAACCTATTAGTTAAAATGATATGAAATTTGTAAATGGGGGATTTTTCTTAAAACCCTAGGTTAAACTTCAATATTTTGATATTCAGATTTATGTGAGTTAAAATGCAAACCCTTTTAGAAAATTTGTGGAAAAACCCTAGATCAGTGTATTAATCTTCTTGTGTTTAGAATTATCTGAAAACACCAAGAAAAGGGAATGGTTTCATTTACTATTCAGAATTTAACCTTTGTTTTCAAAGGTTTCAATGTTTGCAAAATTTATTTTCTGGTTGTTAACTTATTTTCTTCAATTTCACTAGAAGAGGAAATTCTGGAAAAAAAAATTATATATATGTTAATATACATTACATATACCATATTCTGAATATGATATATATAATTTATATAAACACATATATAAAATTTTATTTTAATTCTTGGTATTAATGTTGTTTTTGGGCCACCGTACAGACCCGTGTTGAATCGTACTCTACGTACGAATTGTTATTTTGCATTTTGAAAAATAAAATAAAATTTAAATTTTAGAAAGTGGGGGGGGTTCGGCCCCCACTGTGTTTTGTTGTTTGTATTTACCAGTGGGTACGCAATACCCACTGGGCAGTGCGCCACCTGCATGGGGGACGCACTGTCCAATGGGACTGTGGCCCCCATGGTACCGCCGACCGCTGTACGTATAGTACAGTCGGTGCAGGCGCTGCGCACTGTGCGCAGGGTACGGGGTACCCTGTCACATCCACCAGTGTTTGTTTTTGTTTTTATTTTATTTTATTGTTTATTTATGTTTTATTTAAATTTCATTTTATGAAATTTTTCATTTATGTTTTTTTTAATTTCATTCTTAATTTTATTTAATTTATTTTCAATTTTAATTTTAATATGGTTTAACTTTGTATTTATATGATATTTATTTATTTATATATATTATATATATATATTCTTTTTATATTATATATTTAAATATATATGATATTTAATATATATGTATATTTTTATGAATATAATTAATGTTATATAGTAAATTAGTTAACCTTATTAGAATGAATTGTTTTTTATATAGTGGAATTATTGAATCAATGGGAAGGGGAGATATTTTCTTTTTATAACGAATATTAGTTTATGCATGAGTTTTCGTTGTGGAGATTATAGTTAAATATATTGTTAAACATAGAGACATCCTCCAACTAAACATATAATTATAGTGAAATTATTACTCTCATGTTTTGATTCAGTTGAAAAGTTTTAGTTTTGATGAAGAATTATTGTTCAAATATAAAGTATAGAATGGAATAGTTCCTCTTTTGTGAGAAACATTAGATTAGGAACATGGTTTTAGAATAACCAAAAGTAGTATTTTTCATTGCCAAGGCATGAGTCCATGATGTATCTTTTATTGAATATTCTGCGAATGATTGTTGAGTAGTTGTGTTGTAAAGTCTTCCAGTTAAACATGGGTCATTCCCTTGTTAAAATATTGTTTTGATTTCCCTTGGGTAGTGTTACAATTATCTTGTATCCTCCTAGTATTGGAGTGGATTTCTTGTGTTGCCTCCTACGATTAGAGAGAGTTTATTGGTTCAATTCTATAGCACTTGAGTAACCCTTGGAGTTAATTTTGTAGTGTGTTATCCAATTAGAAGAGTGGCTTTTGTTAGGGGTCGGAGCCCAAAGAGGTAAACCGGGAAACCTTCACAAGTGATTTTAACAACTGAGAACTAAAGTAAATATACCTAGCATATTAGGATGTAGTTCACAATAACCAAGATAAGTTAACCTCACTCACAGGCACAAGGGTTTGTTTAGACTTGGGGTGGATGAGAAGGCCTGGAATGGCAAGATCACTATCTCATCCTTATGAGAGGTAGTTGATTCCGCTTGAGTTAGTATGAGTGCCGGGATTCGGTTGAGGCCACTAGGATTTCCGGAGCCTATGAAGAATGCCCAGAGGATATCTCATGACAAACCTTGCGATGACACTCTGTCTAGGATAACACCGTGTTTTGTTGTGCGTATGTTTTCTTTAGCACACTTGATTATATTATGTCTGGAAGCAATGTAACCATGATTAGAGTTTTGACTTTATTGTGCATATGTGTGGTTGAGTCAGTTTGTATCAGTATGAGTCTGCCTTTGGTTTGAGGTGGTAGGTTTCTCATCCATGTTACTTGGTTACTATCTCCTAGCATGGGGGTGGTCCTTCGAATACCACATGGTTGGGTGGAACATGCACCATAACCGTTGGGTCCCCTTGATCTTCAGTACTTGGTGGCGAGACTTCTTGATGGACATCTCACTTGTCTACCTTTTGGATTCTTGTATTTTGTATCTCATAATGTAATGATATTGTTTTACCCCTCTTGTGTATGAGGTGGACCTTGTAATAATCAGACTTATGTATTTGTACTCATTCCGGGAATGAGGATTGTAATAGATCCTTTGTAATTGATTTATGTAAATGAATGCTTTATCATATCTCGTTTCTTTCTATGATGTTGAATGTTATTACTTGTGTTATTTAATTTCAATGTATTCTAGTTGATGTATGTTATTGGGGTTTTAAGTAATCTCAGTTATGTAACCCTAGGGGATGTTGTCAACTTAGTTGAACATGTGGGTTTAATTCACTTCTTTTAAAAAATAAAATTGTACGCTTGTTTAGTGAATTGAAACTTCCTCTAGGGTTGCGTGGAGGGGTATTACACATGGTATCAGAGCCCAGGTTTAAACACTGGGCACTCTGGGATTATGTTGTACCCATTAAGCTTAGTTGCATAGGTTTTCAAGTGTACCTTGTCTAATATCCCTTTTTGTGTCTGTGTAGGAGTATGCCTCCTAAACACGGATGAGGGAGAGGACGTGGACGTGGTAGAGTAGAGGTACCCACTAGGAGTCAACATGACTCTCCGCTGTATGTTACACTTATACCAGATCAGGAGGAACATCAAGCCTCACAGAATGGTCCAGGAGGTGGTGGACATCATGAACCTCCAGGGGTCGAAGCTGCCCAAAAAGCTTTGGAAGATGCTTTGGCACTTCTAGGTCTGAAGCGGGTAGATGCAGAGGTTAACCCTAGGGTGAGAGTAGCTCCAGCATAGTCTAAGAGGTTAGCATCTTCTCATATGAGAGATCTGATTCGGTCACAACCAACACTATTTGATGGAGTAGGTACAGGTCTAGAGGCTGAGATTTGGCTGATAGGACTTGATCGATGCTTCTCCATGCAGCCCTATGATAGTAATACTAAAGCGCGGTGTGCTATTATTCACCTCCGTGGTTTTGCAGCCACTTGGTTGAAGATAGAGGAGCAAAAGCTCCACATTGATATGAGTATTTTGTCTTGGGAGATCTTTCTAGAGTGGTTCAGAGCCCGTTTTCTCTTAGATCACTGGCGTCAGCGTAGAGGCGATGAGTTCCATGCCTTACGACAGTTGGCCTTGACTGTAGACTAGTACGAGAGGCGGTTTTATGAACTTAAGCAGTTTGCTGGGATTGGTGATGATGAGGGGATGCTTGTACAACATTTCATTAGGGGCTTAAATGCCTGTATCAGTGGAGGAGTGCGGGTTTTTGAACCCAAGTCTATGGAGGTAGCTGTGGAGAAGGCACGGCTTGTGGAGGAGAACCTGACTATGGCACTGGGAGGTCAGGCAGGAGTTGTTATTGGCAGTAATGCAGGAGCTGGGTCTAGTGTTCGAGGTGGTCAGTCACAGGGAGCGGTGCCTCCTAAGACTCAGCAGGTATCAGCACAGGGCAGTCATCAGCAACCTTCCCAAGGGAAGCGAAAGGGTTTTCAGCAAGGTCAGGGTAACAGGAACTGGAGGTGCATGAAGCGTTACAATTCTGAGCAACCCACTGAGAGCTTTCAGTCTACCTATAGAGGCAATGCTCAGCAGTCGAGTGCACCAGCAGGAGACAGAGTTCAGAGTAGAGGAACATGTTGTTTCTCTTATGGTCAGCAGGGCCATATTGCTAGGATGTGCCCCAATAAGAGCACATCAGGATTCACTCAGAGACCAACGACGTTAGAGCCGACAGTGGGTGATGCAGGCAGAGGGCACCGTGTATTCGTAGCAGTTGATAACCGCCAAGCAAAGCATCCGGGTACTGTTGTTGAGACTCGGGGTATGATATTTGGTAACTCGGCTACTATCCTTTTTGATTCAGGAGCATCCGACTCCTTTATTTCTTCATCTTTAGTGTCACGTTGCAAACTAGGAGCCGTAAGGCAAGGCAATAGGTGGCAGGTTGAGTTAGCGTCAGGTGCGAAGGTTGCATCGCATTCCGTAGTGCCTGATTGTAGGTTGGAGAGTGGACCACTTTGTACCACCTTGGATCTTCGAGTTATACCCTTGGGGTCCTATGATGTGGTCATAGGTATGGATTGGCTTGAGGCTCACCGAGCAGTGATTGATTGTCGACGGAAGTCGATTCGATGCGTTAATGCATCTGGGGGTGAGGTTGAGATTATTGGAGTTCAGAGGTCGATATCCTTGAGGATTATTTCAGCTATGCAGTTGAGGAGATGTGTTCGGCAGGGATGTTAGTTGTTTGCTGTTTCAGTCGACGACTTGGGATTAGGAGACGGAGAGGAGAAGGTATCTCTAGATAGTCATCCCGTACTTCAGGAGTTCTCTGATGTCTTTCCAGATGATATTTCAGGAATGCCACTGAGGAGAGATATAGATTTTAAGGTTGACCTAATATCTGGATCGGAGCCTATTTCACGAGCTCCTTACCGTATGACCACTCAGGAGCTGAAAGAGCTTCGCTTGTAGTTAGAGGAGTTGCTGGAGAAGGGATTCATTCATCCTAGTGTTTCTCCATGGGGAGCACCTATCATCTTCGTGAAGAAGAAGGACGGTTCACTTCGGTTGTGCATTGATTATCGATAGCTGAACAAAGTAATGATCAAGAATCGTTATCCACTTCCCAGAATCGATGACTTGTTTGACCAAGTCAAGGGTGCTACAATCTTTTCGAAGATTGATCTTAAATCAAGATACCATCAGCTCCATATATTTGACACAGATATCCATAAGACGACGTTTCGAACGTGGTATGGTCACTACGAGTTTACGGTGGTACCATTCGAGTTGACGAATGCGCCATCTGTGTTCATGAGTTTGATGAATGGAGTATTCTGCACCTACCTTGATAGGTTTGTTCTTGTGTTTCTTGATGACATACTGATATATTCCAGGACAGTAGAGGAACATGAGGAGCATTTGCGACAGGTACTTCAGTGTTTACGGGAGAACCAACTTTATGCCAAGTTGTCGAAATGCGAATTTTTCAAGTCTGAGATCATGTATCTTGGTCATGTGATCTCAGGTGAGGGAGTGTCTGTGGATCCTTCAAAGATCCAAGCTATTCTGGATTGGCCTACACCCACGAATGTGGCAGAGATTCATAGTTTTATGGGACTTGCAGGGTACTATAGGAGGTTTGTTCAGAACTTTTCCAGAGTAGGTCATCCAATCACTTCTCTTCAGAGGAAAGGGAAGAGGTTTGATTGGATAGAGAAGTGTGAGTCAGATTTTCAGGTTCTTAAGGATAAGTTGACTAGTGCACCAGTTTTAGCAATACCTGATCCCGCAGGAGAGTTCATGGTTTGTACAGATGCATCCTTAGAGGGCTTAGGAGTAGTCCTGATGCAGGAGGGTAGAGTGATAGCATATGAGTCGCGGAAGCTTAAAGATCATGAACTGAATTATCCCACACATGATCTTGAGTTAGCAGCAGTAGTCCATGCACTGACCAGATGGAGACACTTTTTACTTGGGTAGAGATTTGAGCTTCATAGTGATCACAGGAGTCTCCAATACATTTTCACTTAGCCGAACCTTAATGCTAGGCAGAGGCATTGGATGGAATTCCTTTGTGAGTATGACTTCGAGGTGAAGTACATTCAGGGGAAAGAGAATGTCATAGCTGATGCACTCAGTAGGCGTAGGCATGTTTTATCTGAGATGACTCTTATGGTAGACTTACGGTGTCAGATTCTTGCTACTCTTCCAGCAGATAGTTGGTATCAGGATGTGAGAGCAGAGATTGAGGCAGGCAAGCCTCTTGTGGGCAGGTTTATAGGGTATTCTCTTGAGTCAGATGGGTTACTCAGGCATTCTGAGCGTATATATGTACCTTCAGTAGGTGGTCTTCGCAGTTTGGTTTTAACTGAGGCACATCGTGCACCGTATTCCCCCCATCCTGGTGTGAAGAAAATGTATGCAGATTTGTGCCAGTTGTATTTCTGGCCAAGGATGAAACGTGACATTGCAGATTTTGTTGCTAGATGTTTGGAGTGTCAGCGAGTGAAGGCTGAACATCATCATCCAGCAGGCCTTCTTCAGCCACACCTTATACCTGAGTGGAAGTGGGATATTATCTCATTGGATTTCATTGTTGGTTTACCCAACTCCTCGCGATGACATGATGCTATTATGGTTACGGTCGATAGGTTGACGAAGGTAGCACACTTCTCACCTATGCGTTCTACCTATAATGCATCATTAGTTGCTAGAGTGCTCATGGAGGATATTGTGAGGTTGCACGGTATTCCGCGTTGGATTATTTCGGATAGGGATCTAGTGTTTACTTCAGCTCTTTGGACGTCATTGCAGCATGTTATGGGAACACAATTGAACTTTAGTTCAGCGTATCACCCAGAGACAGATGGATAGACTGAGAGGGTTAATCAAATCCTCGAAGATATGCTACGCATGTATGTAATGGACCAACAGACATGATGGGAGGATTACCTCTATCTAGTGGATTTTGCTTATAATAATAGTTACTAGAGTTCCATTGGCATGGCACCTTTTCAGGCATTGTATGGCTGTCCTTGTCGTACACCTTTGAGTTGGGATCGATTAGAGGACAGAGTGTTATTGGGACCAGAGATGTTATAGGATATGGAGCAGCAGGTGGATCGGATTAGAGAGCACCTAGTAGCAGCATAGGATAGGCAGAAGAAGTATGCGGATGCGCATAGGGTGGATCGTCAGTTTTCTGTGGGTGACAGAGTGTTCTTGTGGGTGCATCCGTGAAAGAGTCCAATCTATTATGGAAAGGGTTCTAAGTTGGCACCTCGCTTTGTCGGACCTTTCGAGATACTCGAAAAGATTGGTCCAGTTGCTTACCATTTTGCTTTGCCACCCAGTCTTGCACGTATTCATGACGTTTTCCATGTTTCAGTTCTTCGGCCTTATCATCCATATGTTACTCACGTCCTTGATTGGAATTCCTTACAGGTAGAGGACGGGCAGCTGGCTTTAGAACCCGTGGCCGTGATGGAGCACAGAACGCTCACTCGTCGAGGGCGAGATATTGATCAGGTTCGAGTGCAGTGGGATCCCAGGGATGATGCTTCATCCACTTGGGAGGATGTAGTTAGGATGAGGGAGTTATACCCCTACTTGTTTGCTGGCTTCCAGGAGTAAGCCTAGTCTTTGGGGGGGAGGATGTAATACCCCTCCGTTTTGCTTCTCATTTCATGTTGTTTTATGCTTTGCTTGGATTGCAGCTACTTTGATATTGGACACGTTTTTATTATGATGTTTTGATCGCTACTCTTGAGTGACAACTATTACTATGTGATGTGATTATCTAATTTTTATTTTTACATGCTTTGATGAATTAATGATGATAGTAGAATTATCATGTGATTATTTATGAGAATATTGTTATGACATTAGTGTCAGTCTTTGAGGAGTGTATTGGTGAAGGAGACGGGTTTGCATCACTCGCTTGCGAGTGCCCTGTGAATCCGAGATTTCTTCTTCACGGTGTGAATTATATACTACATATATCATGTTGATTATTTGATTACAGGTTGCAGGTACATGACATCAACTCCACCTGGTTCCACAGGTTTGAGCGTGTCGATCCAATGGTTAAGTTGAATGGGAGATAGTAGCTTGGTAACATGTGTCAGGTCTACACCCTAGCCTTAGTGTGTCGTTAGTTCTGATGATTGAGTCATGTTGTATCTTATTGGATGTTATGTAATGTTTTGAAAAGTGATGTCTTTTTTTCATATAGTTCTTTTGAAAATTGTATTGGCTGGAAGAAATGTTTATTTTATATTATATTAATGTTATGCTCTTGGTTATATTTAAAATGATTTTTTTTGAAATTAAACTTAAATTATTTATTTAATTAAATTTAAATCTCAAGGGATTAAATTTAGTTAGTAAATAATTGTAAGTGGGCTTATTAAAGTCGAATTATTTAATTTATTAAATTTAAATTCCAAGGGATTAAATTTAATTAATAAATAATGGTAAGTAAGTTAATTAAAGTTAAATTATTTATTTAATTAAATTTAAATCTCAAGGGATTGGATTTAGTTATTAGATAATTTAATAATAATTAAGTAAGCGTATTTGATTGTTAAATTAATTTAAATCAAAAAGGGAATTTGAGAAATTGAAATTTTACTTTAAAGTCAAATTAGGGCCTTTTCAAATAAAAGAGAAAATGAAATTATCTTGTTAATTCAATTCTTGCATTTGAAAGTGAATTAGGGTTACATTAGGTTATTTTGGAAATTTTGAGAAAATGTTGTTTTATAAGTTTAGGGTAGAAAAATTTGGGGATTATTCTCCCTTCATTTTTTTGACAGGCATGAAAATTGTTGGAGAAATTTTGATGAAAGTTTAGGAAATTATTTTCTGGTTGAGGAATTAAATTGAAAGGAGAGAAAAGATTATGTGAAGAAGGTGGAGCTATTGGATAAAAGCTTGCTGGAAATTCTTTGCATTGGGGAAAAGAAATTGTGAAGAGTTCAAAGGAAATTCTGCATCAAGAAATTTGGTGGCTGCAAATAACCAGGTTCTCTTTTATTTCCTTGTTTTCTTGTTCCTAGTTTAACCTATTTAGTTTAAAATGATATGAAATTTGTAAATGGGGGATTTTTCTTGAAACCCTAGTTAAACTTCAATATTTTGATATTCAGATTTATGTGTTTTAAAATGCAAACCTTTTTAGAAAATTTGTGGAAAAACCCTAGATCAATGTATTAATCTTCTTGTGTTTAGAATTATCTGAAAACACCAAGAAAAGGGAATGGTTTCATTTGCTATTCAGAATTTAACCTTTGTTTTGAAAGGTTTCAATGTTTGCAAAATTTATTTTCTGGTTGTTAACTTATTTTCTTCAATTTCTCTAGAAGAGGAAATTCTGGAAAAAATTATATATATATGTTCATATACATTACATATACCATATTCTGAATATGATATATATAATTTATATAAACATATATATATAAATCTTTTTATGTAGTTTATGTGAAATGTTATTTCAGCCGCTGTACGGGCCTGTGTACGTTCGTACCCCACGTACGTATTGTACGAAAATTGCTGTGGAAATTTTCTATTTAAAAAAAAAAATTGATTTTTTTTGTGGGGGAGTTCGGCCCCCACTTTCCTGTTTGTGCCAGTGGGTACGCAGTACCCACTGGGCAGTGCGCCACCCGTATGGGGGACGCACTGTCCAATGAGGACTGTGGCCCCCATTGACCCAGTCGTTGTACGTATGTACAGTCGGCGCAGGGTATGCCGACTGTGGAGGGAACTGCGGACTGTGACAGGGTACGGGGTACCCTGTCACATCCGCCAATGTGTATTTTTTTTGTTGTTTTGTTTGTTTAAATTTTGTTTTATTTAAATTTCGTTTACGAAATTTTTTTATTTATGTTTTTTTTTAATTTCGTTTTTTAATTTTAATTTTAATTTTATTTTATTTATTTTCAATTTTAATTGTAATTCGGTTTAATTTTTTTATTTTATATGATATTTAATTTATTTATACATATTATATATATATATATATATATATTCTTTTATATTATATATTTAAATATATATGATATATAATATATATGTATATTTGTATGAATATAATTAAAGTTATATATTAAATTAGTTAACCTTATTAGAATGATTTTTTTTTTATATAGTGGAATTATTGAATCAATGGGAAGGAGTGATATTTTCTTTTTATAATGAATATTAGTTTATGCATGAGTTTTTGTTGTGGAGATTATAGTTAAATATATTGTTAAACATAGAGACATCCTCCAACTAAACAAATAATTATAGTGAAATTATTACTCTCATGTTTTGATTCAGTTGAAAAGTTTTAGTTTTGATGAAGAATTATTGTTCAAATATAAAGTATAGAATGGAATAGTTCCTCTTTTGTGAGAAACATTAGATTAGGAACATGGTTTTAGAATAACCAAAAGTAGTATTTTTCATTGCCAATGCATGAGTCCATGATGTATCTTTTATTGAATATTCTGCGAATGATTGTTGAGTAGTTGTGTTGTAAAGTCTTCCAGTTAAACGTGGGTCATTCCCTTGTTAAAATATTGTTTTGATTTCCCTTGGGTAGTGTTACAATTATCTTGTATCCTCCTAGTATTGGAGTGGATTTCTTGTGTTGCCTCCTACGATTAGAGAGAGTTTATTGGTTCAATTCTGTAGCACTTGAGTAACCCTTGGAGTTAGTTTTGTAGTGTGTTATCCAATTAGAAGAGTGGCTTTTGTTAGGGGCCGGAGCCCAAAGAGGTAAACCGAGAAACCTTCAGAAGTGATTTTAACAACTGAGAACTAAAGTAAATATACCTAGCATATTAGGATGTAGTTCACAATAACCAAGATAAGTTAACCTCACTCACAGGCACAAGGGTTTGTTTAGACTTGGGGTGGGTGAGAAGGCTTGGAATGGCAAGATCACTATCTCGTCCTTATGAGAGGTAGTTGATTCCGCTTGAGTTAGTATGAGTGCTGGGATTCGGTTGAGGCCACCAGGATTTTCGGAGCCTATGAAGAATGCCCAGAGGATATCTCATGACAAACCTTGCGATGACACTCTGTCTAGGATAACACCGTGTGTTTTTGTTGTGCGTATGTTTTCTTTAACACACTTGATTATATTATGTCTGGAAGCAATGTAACCATGATTAGAGTTTTGACTTTATTGTGCATATGTGTGGTTGAGTCAGTTTGTATCAGTATGAGTCTACCTTTGGTTTGAGGTGGTAGGTTTCTCATCCATGTTACTTGGTTACTATCTCCTAGCATGGGGGGTGGTCCTTCGGATACCACATGGTTGGGTGGAACATGCACCATAACCGTTGGGTCCCCTTGATCTTCAGTACTTGGTGGCGAGACTTCTTGATAGACATCTCACTTGTCTACCTTTTGGATTCTTGTATTTTGTATCTCATAATGTAATGATATTGTTTTACCCCTCTTGTGTATGAGGTGGACCTTGTAATAATCAGACTTATGTATTTGTACTCATTCCGGGAATGAGGATTGTAATAGATCCTTTGTAATTGATTTATGTAAATGAATGCTTTATCATATCTCATTTCTTTCTATGATGTTGAATGTTATTACTTGTGTTATTTACTTTCAATGTATTCTAGTTGATGTATGTTATTGGGGTTTTAAGTAATCTCAGTTATGTAACCCTAGGGGATGTTGTCAATTTAGTTGAACATGTGGGTTTAATTCACTTCTTTTAAAAAATAAAATTGTACGCTTGTTTAGTGAATTGAAACTTCCTCTAGGGTTGCGTGGCAATGTATTACAAGACTAGGCGGAGAAGAAATACAGTAAGGTATTGGACCAATCTTCTCCAACACCTCAAAAGGCCCAAAGAAGTGCGGTGCGAGATTAGATCCTTTTCCATATCGGATCAAACTCTTTCATGGATGCACCCGCAAGAACACTCAATCACCAACTGAGAACTGATGGTCGACCCTATGAGCATCTGCATATTTATTTTGTCTATCTTGGGTTGCCATCAAATGCTTTCTAATGAAAGACAATTGTTTATCCATCTCCTGAAGCATCTCTGGACCTAGAAGAACCCTGTCCTCCAAATAGTCCCAACTCAATGGGGTCCGGCAAGGATGACCATACAACACTTGGAAGGGAGGCATGCCAATAGATCTATGATAATTTTTATTGTATGCAAAATCCAACAAATAAATATAATCCTCCCATCATGACTGATGATCCATAACATACATCTGAAGCATATCCTCAAGGATCTAATTGACCCTCTTAGTTTTCTCATCATTCTTTGAGTGATAAGTTGAACTGAAGTTCAACTGAGTCCCCAATGCATGTTATAGAGACATCCAATGAGATTAAGTAAACATTGGATCTCTATCTGATATGATCCGATGAGGAATACCATGTAGCCTTAAAATATCTTCCATGAAAACTCTAGCCAATGATGAAGCATTGTTTGAGGAATAGACAAGAGAGAAGTGAGCCACCTTCATCAACCTATCCATAGTAACCATAATGGCATCATGCCAATGGGAAGAAATGGGAAAACCAACAATAAAATCCAATGAGATAATGTCCCATTTCCACTTTGAAACCAAATGAGGCTGCAAAAGACCTATAGGATGTTGGTGTTCTGCCTTCACTCTCTGACACTCTAGGCACCTAGACACAAAATCAGCAATATCTCTCTTCATTCTAGCCCAAAAATATAGTTGTTGAAGGTCGGCGTGCATCTTTTTGACACCTAGATGAGTTGAATAAGGTTCTTGATGCACCTCTTCCATGATCAAAGTGTGAAGATCTCCTGAGGAAGGAACATAAATATAGCCCAAGTGCCTCGAGAGGCCATCTAACTCAAGGGGATATCCTACAAACCTACCCTCTAAAGCTCTACATAACTCCACCTCAGTCCTCACCTACTGATACCAACTATCTAAAGGAAGTGTTGAAAGGATCTAGCTCCTCAAATCCACACCAAGAGTTACTACTGATAGCTCATGTCTTCGTCTACTAAGTGCATCTGCAAGCACATTCTCCTTTCCCTGAATGAATTTCACTTCAAAATAATATTCACATAGGAACTCCATCCATCATCTTTGCTTGGCATTCAGATTAGGCTACATGAAAATATACTATAAAATACAATGATCATTGTGCAACTCAAACCGATGCCCCAAAATAAATTGCCTCCATCTCATAAAAGCATGCACCATAATGGCTAATTCTAGATCATGAGTAGGATAATTCAATTCATGATCCTTGAGTTTACGAGACTCATAGACAATCACACGACCATCCTGCATCAACACTACTCCTAAACCCTCCAAGGAAGCATCTATACAAACCATAAAATCTCGAGTAAGATTAGGAATAGCCAATATAGGTGCATTGGTCAATCTCTCCTTAAGAGTCAAGAAAGTTGCATGGAAGTGCTTTGACCATATAAATGTCTTCACTTTCCTCTAAAGAGAAGTGATTGGCTAGTCTATCTTCAAAAACCATTGTACAAAATGATGGTAATAACCTGCCAAACCCATGAAACTATGAACCTCTGCCACATTAGTGGGTGCACACCAATCCATGATAGCTTGGATCTTTGAAGGATCCATGGGAATGCCCTCACCAGAGATAACATGACCCAAATATTTCACTTCTATCTAGAAGAACTCACACTTAGAAAAATTTGCATACAATTGGTTCTCCCTCAAACACTATAACACCTACCTCAGATGCTCCTCATGCTCCTCGGAAACCCTCGAATAGATCAAAATATCATCTAGAAACACCAGGAAAAATTGGTCGAGATAGGTACAAAACACACCATTCATCAAACTCATGAACACTAACGGTGCATTCATTAACCCAAATGACACAACTGTGAACTCGTAGTGTCTATAATGAGTAAGAAATGTGGTCTTATGGATATCTACCTCAAAGATGTGCAACTGATGGTATCCTAATTTAAGATCAATCTTTGAGAATACCCTATCACCCTTGATCTGATCAAATAGATCATCGATCCTCGACAGTGGATACCTATTTCTCACTATCACCTTATTCAACTATTGGTAATCAATGGACAATTGAATGGACTCGTCCTTCTTCTTCACAAAAGTCACTGGTGCTCCCAAGGAGAGACACTAGGATGAATAAATCCCTTTGCCAATAACTCCTCAAGCTATAATTGGAGCTCTTTAGATCCTAAGTGGTCATCTGGTATGAAGATCCTAAAACGGGCTCAACTCTAGGTACAAGATCTATCTTAAAGTCGATGTCACACTTAGATCACATCCTTGGTATCTCGCTAGGAAATACATCAGCAACTGTCTAAGGATATGATGAATATCAAGAGACACCTCCTCCTGGCTCTCTCCTAACTCCAATTCATTGATTGTCACTACAAATAGATGATAGCCTTGTCACATACACCTCCTCAACTACATGGCTGAGATCATCCTCAAATAAATAGGCCTCTAAACCCCAACTACCTCAACCACACTATTGAATTCATCTACACATTGCACTAACTTATGACAAAAATCTATGACCAATACAATATAGTAAGACCCAAGAGGTATAACACAAAGGTCTATTGTGGTGCAAAGAGATCCAATCCTCAAACTAAAACCACGAACGAGAGACTCAACTATGATCTTAGCACCAGAGGCCAACTCAACCTACCACCTATCGTTGTACTTCACTGGCACCAGTCCACATTGTGCTACTACAAAAGGAGAAATAAAGGAATTTGAAGCACCTAAATCAAAGAGGATAGAAACTATACTACCCTGTAACACACCTAATGTCTCAACCACTACACCCTAGTTCTCAACCCGATGACTATCAACCACCAAAAAAACTCTATGTGATCTATTTGCATCCCCTATTGTCAACTTTGAAGCTTCTAGTCTCTGACTAAATCTAGATGTGCCCTTTTGAGGAAACTGTCGAACAATATGACCCTGATGACCATAAAAGAAGAACCATGTACCTTTAATCAAAACCTCTACAAAAACCTTTCCCACCTGGAGGTGCACTAGACTATTGAACACTACCCCTGTTAACTGTAGACTGTGAAATTTGGGTTGGTTGATCAAAGCGATAATGCTTGTTTTGCCTCCAATTCCTATCTCTCCTAGACTGAAACTTGTCACTTTGTCGAGACTGATAGTTTTTATCTTGCTATTGCTCCTAAGCACCCTTGGTGGCTGCATGGTGACTCCTAGAAGGACCTGCTGAGTGATTCTACCATACACAAGAACTGAAACTTGTTGGAGGTGCACTACCAATCTAAACCCCTACTTGACCACCTAAAGCCATGGCCAAATTTTTCTCAACTATCCAAGCTTTCTCTACCACCATCTCCACATTTTTTAGCTCAAATATTCGAACACCCTCACTAATACGAGTGTTGAAGCCCCTGATAAAGTGTTGTACTAACATGCCTCTATCATCACCTATGCCTGCATACTGCTTGAGCTCATAAAATCTTTTCTCATACTACTCAACTGATATTGCCATCTGCCTTAGCTCATGGAGCTCATCTGCATAACACTATCGCCAATGATCAAACAAAGACTCTAGCTTTGAATATCTCTAACATCTCCCATGAGACTGAGTCTACATCCAAATGGAGCTTCTCCTCCTCCAAACGCCACCACGTGGAAGAAAAACCTCGAAGATGCATGATAGTGCACCTATCCTCTATATTGCTACCATATGGATGCATAGAGAAATACCTGTTCAGATCAATTAACCATGTCTCAACCTCTAAAACACTACCAATCTTGTCAAACGTAGGAGGAAGAGCTCTCAATAAATCTCTCATATGCCCAGCTAAAATTTCCTCTTCCTCTACAGTAAGTTCCTTTCTCCTAGGAGACTTCTTCCTAACTATCAATTGCTCTCCCTATGGTCTCAGACCAAGATGGCCAAGAATTTCCTCAAGTAAGTGACGCATCTATGCGCCATCTATTCCCAGTTGTTCTGGGTTCTAACCTCCACCTCCCTAATTACTCGGGGAACTTTGTCGTTCCTCAGGGTCAGACTCGTGGGAACTCTTAGGGGAAGATTCTTGGAAATTAGCCCTACAGAAACTACCATGAACTCTATCTCATCCTCAACCTCGACCCCTAATTCTATGCATAATCCTACATAGAAACCACCAAAGACAAATTCAGGGTATTAGATGAGGTCAAGAAATGAAATGTAAACTTCAAAATCTAGGCATCTAATTCAATTTATAGGGCTCTCATATATACCCAGAGCACCCAGTGTTTGAACTTGGGATTTGATACTATGTGTACCACCCTTCCATAGGAACCTAGAGGACATCACACAACTACACATAAAAATGGTACAATTTTCGTTTTGAAGTGCATTAAACACACTATTGTGAAAGGAACACTTAACAATGATCTAGTCTAAGTCCTCTAAGGTCCATGACTATGCTACTAGGATATCACAAACTAGATTAACAAGAGTTAAAATTCATAACAATAAACCATACCATGTCAATAATAATGAATAATAAGACCATCTATTTAGATATCATAAGCAATAGTCAATATGATTCTAACATTGAATTTACAAGAGTATACATAACAAGAATGATAGCCACATCCAAATTTACTTGTCTAATAATGCCAAGACGTACCACCTTTAGGTACCATAATGTATTAAGTAGTATGTCAAGATAAGATATCCTGAGTAGTGACTTCTCGAGATAACAAAACCCCAAGAAGTCACTCCTCAAGATATCAAATCTTTATTACTTCTTGTTATTCAAGATGCCCTCAAGGTACACTAGCCATAATACTCATTTGAATTAAAACATACATATCAACTTGCTAATATCAATAGTACAACATTAATCATAATGAACCCTCCATAGAATCCATTCAATTCAATATCATTAACTTGATCAAATATAATAGAATTTCTACAATAAGTTACAATGTTGCATTATTACATCGAGAATAGCAGTTTCTCCTTGAACACACAGAGGAGAGTACATCAAAGGTATAATAAATGATTCATAAAATATGATGTAGTATAATTATAAGATTAATGATCCACATGAGCTAGTACAATGCAAAGGTCTTCAATCCAGGAGAAGTCATCACAATCTCGAACAAGAAGAGGGAACCCAATGGAGAACAACACACTTTCCACGCAACCATGTGGAACCCAAAGGTCCAACCCCCATGCGAGGAGATAAAAAAGGGTCCCACCATCACAATTAGACAAGGACAAAAGACAACACAAGGTTGGAAATACATCTATTTACAAGTAGATATCACCATCAAATGACAATGACAATACTTCCAGAGGTACACAACATCAAGGGAATCAAGAGTAAAAAGAAGACGAGCTTGTTGTAGGAGTAGTTTCATCACATGGTTTACATGGGTTACCTAAGAAGATCTTCCTAGGCCCCGACCCCCATCCTGGGTTACCCTAACAATCTCTACTGATCTTTGGCTCCTCATGCAACCCTATGCAAAATCAACATACACCTCATGAGGATGAGGTGGTTGATTTTTCCATTCTAGGCCTTCTTGACTCATCCCAATCCTATATAAGTGCATGGGTCATGATTGAGGCATTAAATTATCTTGTTTAGTGTGAATTACTACCCAACCCATAGTTCATTTTAGGTTTTCACCTAATTTTTTAAAACTCCCACATGGGTTACCCAAGAGCCACTTTGTGCGTCGGGCCCCATTGAGAGCCTCTCCCCTACTGACAACTAGGAAACTCCAATTAAATCAAAGAGCAAGGCCACTTGCACAATCATATGACTCATTAACAAATTAACAAAATGAGGCATAACCCTTCTTGCTCACAAGTTCCAGCCACACAGGCGAACATAAAGTGCAAGACTAATAATAATCAATTACTCATTTAATACAAAACATTCATCTCAAAATTTATCAAGAATGCCATCAAAAAGACAATTCCTAGCCTTTAGAAGACTCCACATCAATTCCATACATAAAGGACTCCCATAAAGGACATTCGCACTCAAAATCATTACAATGCAATATTTTACACAATAAGACATAACTTCACATCAACTCTACATTATCTGAATAATAAATCACTACACTTACAAATTTTATACCAAGTATAAGCCATATATGCATTTATATATATATATTGGATTATTAAATAAAAAAAATATGATTAAAATACAAGTACAAAATTCTACTTCATAGAAATGTTATTACATTTTATTACATACATACAAAATTACATTATTTATGTGTATATATATACATATCAAAAATGCATAATTAATGATTAGATTGTAAATACCAGCTATAGGAATTTTACATCAAAGAGATCGCTTTATATAATCACACATATATATAGATAAAAGGGAAAGCATCGATTCTCAATACATATAAATCTATTAGTATACTATTTTGTAAGGCACACTAAAGCGTTATACAAAATAAAAAAATTACAAGGTTTCCAAACACACACACACACACACACACACACATATATATATATATGACAATAAATTTAAAGCCTATTGGGTATCACTTAAAGAGAACACAAGTTATGGAATGCATTCAGTAAACATTAAAGGTAATATGCATTCGATATACAAGGAAAAAATATCAATCGAAGCCAGGTAGGTATTGCTTATAGTGAGTACAAGTAAGTATTATACATTCGATGCAAGGAAATATTTTTAACAATGAGTGATTGCCAATAGATAATTCGCTAATTCTCAAGGATAATGATGCATTCGATATGAATCAAAAATTACATACAACAATTTACTATGTATTGAAGAATACATGCAAAGAAGATAATTGAAGATTGACCGATATAAAAACTTGATTCAACAAAAGAGAGGGATGGCTAAATGCATTATGACTATGGTAAGCCCAACATAATACATTAATTATGCAAGGACAAACAAACCATTGATTCCACAAATTGAATCTTTCAGAGGAAGAAGCATTATAGAGATATTGCATAGTACGCACTATGAATAGCAAGCATTTAAAAGGAATACAATCTCTGCCTAAAATTATAGAGCCAAATGGCCACCAAAGGAATAAGAAATGATATTCGAATATAATCAAAAGAAGCCAAAGGTTTTAACCAGATTGAAAATAGACACATTTAACCATTATTGTAGTTGAAAATCTTAAGAAGGAATTATAGTCAAAATTGAGGAAATAATATAGAGCATCTATTAACGAAACATTAAGTAATTTAACAGTTTATTATTTGCTTCAAGAAATATAACCTTTCAATATTCATTCTGAACAACATTATAATTGGGAGAAAGTATGGAACCTGGATTACTTCGAGTCACAGAGCTGAATGTGTTGTCAGGTCAGAATCCTCGATACAACTTCAGCTTCCTTCCAAGATTCAATAATTCACTACAATACTCTATTTTCAAAACCCCAAAATATAGAATGAAGATTTTCCAAAACAAGAACCGTTCATGGAAAAATAGACAATGAGATTTTTCTCTGAGAAAAAAGTGAAAAATCCCCTCTTTATTTAACTCCCACTAATTAATTATTATCCTCCACTCTCCATAACTGCATCCTCCTAAATTTTATTTCTTTCTTTCTTTTATAATTCCCCACAATTCACAATTTCTTCAATTTGTTTTTATTTTATATTTTTCATCTTACCATATAGTTCCCATCCATCATTAATTCCACTATAAAATATTTATGTTATTAATTTGATCCTGTCATTCTAATCATCTTATCATAAATTATTCAATATATTATTTAATTAGTTCTATATTAGACTATAGGTTTAATTTATTTAATTTAAGAAAAAAATTAATAGTATTTATTAAAATTATGAATTATATTGAAATACTCATTTATTTAAAATAAAGTCCATCAAACATCAATCAAGCAAATAAATCAATTGAACCGAATACCCAAGGTACTTGACCACGAAATGAAATGGAATGCAAAGTGACAAAAACAATGACAAACCAACTCAGACAGACTACATGAACAAGGAACGACAAATAAACACTCACCCTCATCAAGGATGATGGCTCGACATGGGGAACCCAATGATAACTCTGGATCAACAACCTCCATTGGGTATGAGGCACGTTGAAACCTAGAAATTTAGGTGGATTTGATTCCTGGTACCTGCAACCTACAACAAATCACACGATTGAACATGTGCAAGGGGAAAACAGTCAATCACACCGTGAAGGGAAATTTGTTGCATCATAGAGCACTCACAAGGGTGTGATTTGAGCCTATTACCCTTCACCAATACATTGACTCACAATAACTGATATCAAATCATACTAAAAAATACATCCAATAGACACATGGTACTCATATCAATGATAACTCACATAAAAATTAAATTGATCTACTGAACATGATATAAGCATAAACATTAGATATAACTATATCATCAAGTATCATTATATTTAAGCATCACAATATCACAATATCCAAGTTTCATCAAGTAGTATCATAGAGTCATAATCATCTAAGTATCATCAAACAAGTATCATAATGACCAATGCATCCAAGTAGCGGTCCAAAACAAAAGTAAACTGAGGGGCACTACAATTGACAAATGTTGTAAGAGACATTCCAAAGAAATTTTAAGGCTAAATGCTTTGATGTATTCTTCAAACAAAGGCTATCATAGGTAAGTTAAATAGAATTTTCTTCCACCCAAATCCATACTGTAAACAAGAATGGGATGATAGTATTTCCATAGTTATAAATCTATCCAAGAGTAATGGTACACTATAGATATTATTTATAGTACTTATTCACAAGTTGTGTTAGTTCTTGCCACTCTATCCTTATAGGATAATTTTGAATAGTATAGTTCACCAAAGTAGTTATCATTTTTTATCAAGTTAATCCAACTCCTTCAGTTGATTGGCTATAGTGGCCCAACATGAATAGTAGGAAAAATAATTGAGGTCTTAAGTTTTGTTTTGTACAAGCCAATAATTTGAGTCTCATGATCTTATTCCTTGATGCATTAGAGTTCGAAGAATATTCCAAAGATAGATTAAGACCTTGTATAGTGATATAAAGGGATATAGTTCACCCAAGAGACTAATAATAAAACCAATAAAGTATAAATTCAAAATGTCCCTAATTAAAGCTAATAATGTGTAAAGAAGACCTAACTAGATAACTAAATAAGAAATATATACTAGTTAGGAAACATTCACCTTTCACACTAATAGTAGTTTACTAAGAACAAATATTCCTAGTCACATTCTTGTAGGAGTGTTTATGATATCCATGAACCTAATGGAGTCAATATTTTGAATGTTGTGATAAAAATAAAATGTCGGGTGTGAAATTAGGTTCTAACAAGTTACAAAAAAGGATAGATCATATAGAATAAGTGTATCATAGATTTGCAAGGTTGGAAGGGATGAAAACCAAGTGCATTGAACATTGCAATGGATATCTATAAGTCCAAAAAATATGATTGTCATGTAGTCACAAACTCAAATTGGAAATGAGAAATATGTGAGTGTATGAAGTCTATAATATAAACTAATGTGGGGGTAAGAGATCTAGAAGCACTCATAAAATATGCACAAAATTTAAAATTACATGTGAGAGGATTACAATTTTGGGCAACACAATTTTTTTTGGCATAATGTGAATGAGAGACAAGGATAAAATTTATTGTATCAATGGGAATTTTTCAGGTTCTGGATTTAGCAATATTAGATTAAATAAATACCCAAAGAAACTATGGAATACAAAGAAAGTGTAATCCTTTTAAAACGTCAAGTCCTAATGTGAGATGCTAGATAAAAACTAATAATGCAACAAGAGGAAATAACAAGATAAAAGGGCACCTCAATGATTAGCCTAAGAAATAGATAACATGAAAGCAAGATAAAAAAATTGATTGTTGTTTGTTATACCTTCTATGATGCTCTTTCCTTGGTTGGCCCTTGATCTCAAAGAATTGTGTGCTCCTTGGATGACAAGCTATGTTGAATATGCAAAATGATATGCAAAGTGGATGAGGATGTGATGATTTTGAGATGATAGTTCAAATGGAAAATTGACAAGAGTTTGGTAGCAAAAGACTTCATTCCCAAAATGAGAGAAATGAGGGGGTATTTATAGGATAATTGGAATTCTCTAGAGAATTCAATGGTTGAGATTGATCCAACAAGATCAAGATGAAGGGCTATGGTGAGTTGAGGACTCACAAGCCCTCACATATTGACATGTGGAATGTGAGATGTCTTAGGGTGGAGTGATGTGGAAATGAGGTGGAAGGGAAGTACATGAGGTGGATCTTGGGGGATGAGAAGATTCCTTGGAGGAATAAAAGTGAATTAAAAATTCACAATGATTGGAAGAATCTAGTGGATAAGAGAGGGTTTCCAAAAAGGTGGGGATTTGCCACATGTGAGAGATGTGACAAGTCCAAGGTTCTAGAAGCCTTGGGAACATGTAAAATGACAAGTCACATTTGCATGGGGATAGGGTAAACATTGGAAGAATAAAAAGGAATTAAAAATTCCTTGGGGGATGGGGAGAGTTGACCAAGGTACTAATTAGGCTAATGACCTTGATTAAGGTTGTGCAAATACAGGATTAGGATAATTAATGAGGGATTAGAGGCAAGTGGGAGATTATGGAGGATGTGACACTAATCTTGATTAAGTGGTTGACATCCTAATCATAGATTAATTACCTTAATCCGAATTAAAAGAGGATTATGGAGAATGTGACAAGGAGAGAGAAAAAAAGGGATTAAAAATTGATTTTTAATCAAAAAGGTTAAGTGACTATATTAAATAGATTGTCTTATTTATTTAATTTAGAGAAGAAAAGGTGTAACGTAAAGTATTTAATTATTTAATTATATACTTTGGGAACCTTAGGCGGAAAATAAAATAATGATTAAATAAATTATTTAATCACTATTAATGAAATAGATGAATAAAGTAGATGATTTTGATCATATGGAAGTGATCAAATTTGGATGTCTACATTTAGCATAAAACAAGAACGATTATACTAGATATTCGTCGAAGCTTCCATGATTCACTTTCATAGCACCTCCTAGCTTGCAACATATGATTGTTTCCCTCATATCTGTGTGAGCAAATTGACTATACCATTGTCCTATGCAAGTTTTGAAGGATTTGAATGATAACAGATTATGATAAATGAATATGCCTAAAATGCAAAGTAAATTCTAAACATAATGAAAGTGATTCTAAATATGAAGTGGTGCTAATAATAAAGTGGTAAAGTGGTGCAATAATAATGAAGTGGTGCCTTAATTGTGAGAAAAATTGACATTTTATAAAGAATGCAATTTTGGATGGACGAATGAGATTAAAAGCTAAAAAAGCCTAAAATCAATGGATGAGATTTCATGTGACAATCCCTAATTAGGGTTAGGGAAAAATTATTAAATGAGTGGCCAAGATATCATTTGATAAAATCAAATCGACGGTCAAGAATAAATGTGATAATTAGTCAAAAAGATAAAGATTTTCAAAAATCAAGAAGATAAGAGATGAATTGAAAAGCAGATTTAAAAAATCAAGAATTTTTTCAATTACCTAATTTTTGGAAGAAGATTACCATTTTGAATTAAATTAATTCAAATTAATGATTTTATGTGACGATAAATAATCTTTTTTAGATTATTTACTAAAATGAAGAGACAATTAATAAAACAGAACAAAATGAAATCATTTTAAATAATTTAATTTATTATAAAAATGAGTGGAATGTGAAATTAGGTAATTAAATAATTAAACATAATTATTTAATTTAGAAGATTGTGATCGATAATTAAATAAATTAATAAATTCATTTATTTAATAATTAGGAAGAATAAATTAATAAAGGTAATTAAATAAATTAATAAATTTATTTAATTGTAAGAAGACAATAGACAATTAATGACGTATTGAATAAATAAATATAATTTATTTATTTAATAGTCATGAGGAATACAATAGACATGAATTAATTAAATAATAATGAATTACTTAATTACATTATTATTTAATTAATAGTCGAATGTGGACCAAGGACATAATTAAATGTTATAATTATGTTAGGATGAAAGTGGTAAAATAGAGCTTGCGAGCCTAGGTCATTTTTATGTGTCTACATTTTCCCCTCTTTGTGATAATGCAGCCTGTCGCATTGTGGCAAAGAAAATGAGTCAAAAATATGCCCCAATGTAAAATAGGATGAGGAAGAATGATGAGGAGGGTTGCGGTATGCCCCCTCGAGAGGACAAACAGGTTCCAAGAACATGGGTGTGCTCTTGAAATTGATGAGAAGAATAGAAGATGATAGGACAAGAAAGTGTTAGTGCAAAATATATGGATGCAATGCCTATATGAGATGAGCGAGAGAAGATGACAAGACAGAAAGAAGATGCATGTGAGTTCCTAGACCAAATCCTTCAACACATTGCCATAGGACTTTAATATTTATTGCTATTAATCATCATTGGGTAGATTATTGTGACGGCCAACAAACACCATGATATGACATAAATCAAGATGTGCAAGTTCGTACCAACACATAAGACAAGAAGTCACAAAAAAGGATGATCATGACTCATACTAAGAGCGTAATTGCCCCAGTCTTTTTTTCATAACCAATTGCAAGCAGAAAAAGACAAGAAGGACAAGCCATGAAACTTCGTTGCTTCTCTAAATCCTATTTCAAGGACATCCTAAAAAACTAGCAACATGATTGCCAAAAGAACAAAAATAAAGCCACTATCATGATACATCATTGTTTTTCTAAATCCCATAGTCAAGACTTCGCTAAGAAACTAGTAACATGAGTGTCAAAAGAAAAAAATAAAACCATCATCATGATACGTCGTTGTTTTTCTAAATCCTGTTGTCAAGATCTCGCTGAAAAACTAGTAACATGATAAAAAAAAAAAAGACAAGACAAACATCATGAGACTTCATTGTTTCTCTAAATCCTGTTGTCGGGATCTCACTAAAAAACTAACAACATGAGTGCCAAAAGACAAGACAAATGTCATGAGACATCATTGTTTCTCTAAATCATGTTGTCAGGATCTTGGTGAAAAACTAGTAACATGAGTGTCAAAAGACAAGACAAATGTCATGAGACGTCGTTGTTTCTCTAAATCATGTTGTCGGGATCTCACCGAAAAACTAGTAACATGAGTCTCAAAAGACAAGACAAATGTCGTGAGACGTCGTTGTTTCTCTAAATCCTATTGTCGAGATCTTGCTGAAAAACTAGTAACATGAGTGTCAAAAGACAAGACAAATTTCATGAGACATTGTTGTTTCTCTAAATCCTATTGTCGGGATCTCGCTGAAAAATTAGCCACATGATGAAAAGGTCAAAGACAAGTGCCAAGTGTTTGCCAAGTGTTTTGTCTAATGATGCCAAGATGACAAGTGTCGAAGATTGCCAAATTCAGGAAGGACACATCCTAAATAATGTTGATGTCAAGAGGATTGATCCCTAAATGCCAAAAGGAATCCCTCAAAATGTCAGGTGACAGTGACAATGCCTAGGAAGGACACATCCTAAGGCATAAATGATGGAGGTTGTTCTTCAGAAGGACACATTTGAAAGAACATTGATATCGACAAGAATGATCCTTAGATGTCGAGAGGATCCCTCAAAATGTCAAATGACGGTGGTGATGCCTAGGAAGGACACATCCTAAGGCATAAATGACAGGGGTTGTTCTTCAGAAGGACACATCTGAAAGAAAACATTGATGTCGAGAGGATCCCTCAAAATGTCAGATGGCGGTGATGATGTCTAGGAAGGACACATATGAAGGCATAAATGACAGAGGCTATTCTTCAGAAGGACACATCTAAAAGATAACCAAGAATTGACAATCTGAGTGGTTGTGACAATTTGACTTGTTTCGACTAAGTTTGACTGAAGTTGACTACATGTCGATGTTGACGTGCTGGTGTGATTGTCATGTTGAATAAGTGACTTCCATAATTCATTTTTAGGAGTTTTCCATGTTAGGAAATGACTTGTCCTTACTTGAAGACTTTTGATGTGTGTGTCAGTGTAATGCGATGAACCCTAATGGATTGACCTAGTGTGGCCTTGGGGGATCATCAATAGATGGCCTTGCCTACGTCATGCACTTAGATACCTCGTAGTTCGACATGACCAATGATGTTGTCCAAAGGACATAAGTTTGAATCATGATTTTATTTTGACAAACCTAAAAAGACTGACCTAATGTCTCGGGGATTGAAAAATGAATCTTTCCTATGTAGCAAATGCACAGAGACAACGAAGTTCAGACATGGATGAAAATATTGATTGACGCGATTGATTGGACTGACAAGACAAACATTGACTTTGAATCTATTTTTGGATTTTGACATTGATTTGGATGTTTTTTGTGTTTTCTCAGGACATTTTCAATTGTTTAGGACTTTTTCAGGACTTTTTCAAATTTTTATGACTTTTTTCATGAATTTTTCAAATTTTTAGGACTTTTCTTCAAGACTTTTTTAGGACTTTTTCAAAGATGCAGGATCATGTGCAACACCCACAGTAGTTACATGATAAAGTTCTTCCCCCCCAGACAGGTCGAGTAATATGGACATGGGAAAATGTGGGATAAAAGGCAAGGATATGCAAGGGGTGATGTCAACCAAATGCTAACCATGGCCAGAATCGAGAGGACTTAGGATGAATTTCGTGAATGTGTTAGGTCATTGTGATTATGGAAAGTGGATAAGGGTCGATTAGAGTAAGAGTAGATGGAAAAGCAACGATCAACTATGCATGGTGCCTATTTTCTAGGTTTTCACCATGGTACTTATCCAAAGTGCTTGTTTGCTAGGTTTTCACTATTGGATGAATTTATTTCTTTTTACTATTTGTGCCCTTTTTTGATTTTTTCTGGTGTCGCCAAGATGCTTGTTTGCTAGATTTTCATCAAGGAATGATTTTTTCTTTATTTTTCAATTTTTTTGTATTTTTTTGGTTTTTAGCCAAGCTCTCTGATGCTATGTGTAGAATTGATAGATGCCAAATCCATAGACTGCCTTGACGATGCCTCGATCCTATGTGGATGACCGCGTTGGATGAAAGTACTCGACCGGGATGAGGAGTACGAGTGGAAAATATGAAGGACGGTAGATGTGGTAGATGAAAGAGACTATGGTAGGATCCCTAATGTGCACCCTACGTGAGCCATCAGGCTTCAACCTAAAAGGAGCTTGGGCAATCGATGAGCTAGAATACGTCGTCAAAGGTACATTGAAAGACATCACCAATGGTATGGTATGATGGATATGTGAGCATGGATGGATTGAATGAAATATATGGTATGAGTGAGACTAATGTGGATGGAGACTCTAGATCAAAAAGCTCTTTTTTTGACATTTTCCCCTGATAGATGCCCCCAGTGATTTTTGATGGAGAGGCATACTTGGAGAGTGACTTTTACTCATTTTCACTTTTGAATTTTATTTTTAATTTTTCCAATAGCTCTATATTTTGGCTAAGGGACTTTTGTTGATCTTTCTTTCTTTGCATGCTTTCTTTTGATTCTGGATCTCCATTTGAAAAGGGCACTTTTACCTTTGATTCTTGAATTGCATCCTTTTAATTTTCTATGGGTGATACTTTTTGATCCATGTCTACAAGGTGGATGGATGTGGGTGAGATGGTTGAGGTGGATGGAGTCATAGGAATGTTTAGTGGGAAAATGGGAGTGGTAATGCCATCAATGGAGTCTTTAGGACTATCCTTTTCAATACTGCTAACGTCAAAGGAAGCTTGCACATCCTTAATGACTTGGCTAGATGAATTAGTAGATGTGACAAGAGGAGATTCATATCCTAGCCCAGGGAAGGTGGGATGGAAGGATGATGATTGGGTATCCTTGGTAGGGTCAAGATCAAAGAGTGGGGAATCGTAGACATCATGGTTAAACATGGGGTTATCATAAATATGAAAATATTGAGTGGAAGTAGATATGGTAAATGCAGGTGTATCACTAGGATCCCAAAAGGTTTCAATCCAAGAACGGTTATCTTTTTGTGTTCCTTTTGTAGCTGTCTTGATATCATTTTTGGAATTTTGACCCTCCTCGATGACATTAGGAATTTATTTTGTTGGTAAATTATCCATACGGTATTCTCCACATTGTATATCATGGATTTGGACCTTGGGGTTTGATGGTGCAATTAATGAAGTGGGTGATTTTAAGGACTTGGGATCAACATGTTCTTGAGGAGGTGCTTCACGATTGCTTGGGATTGTGATTTCAATTTTAGGACTTAGATTATGGCAATACATGAGAGGGTTAGGATCTCCTTGTATTGTGATTTCAACATCATTGTGTGGGATTTTAATACATTGGTGGTATGTAGAAGGAATGGCCTTTAGGGCATGAATCCATGGGTGACCAAGTAAGATATTGTAGTGTATGTCACGATCCAAGACTTGGCATGTTGTATCAATAATAATTGGTCCCACATGAATTGGAATTGTGATGATGCCTTTAGAAGCATGTTCTTCATCATCATACACCTTGATGGCAATGCTCTTGGTAGCATCCACACATGCATCAGAGAAACCAAGAGATTTAACCAATTTTAAAGAGAATATGTTCAATCTTGCTCTGCCATCTACTAAGACTTGTCTAACCTTATGTTTGTAGAAAAAAACCTCGATATGAAGGGCATAATTATGAGATGGTTTGGGTGAGGAATATTCATTGTCTAAAAAGGTAATGTGGTGAGGTGAAGTCAGATATCTAACCATGGTAACTTTAGGCTAATGTGCAAAGGGACCTGGGATGGTGACCTTACCTTTACATGTTGTGAAATTGCATTCCGGGGTCTTTTTAATGGTAATAGTATTGACACACTTATCTTCATCGGAAGCACAAAGATTGTTAATGATGGTGCCACAAAAATAATTGTAGGCAGGATGAATGTTATTGTAGGCAGGATGGATGTGATTGGCTTGATTATTGTTATGCTTTGTGCGACATGAGGAGGGGTTACCAGAACCATGATCCTGTAGTGGGTTCTTGTGGATTGTATGATCTGCATTAGATGCAAACGGTTGACCTCCTAACTCAATGGTGTGGTTATCAATAAGGTCTTACACAAGATTTCGTAACTAGCGGCAAGAGGAATTTTTGTGCCCTTTGACACGGTGGTAATCACAAAATGCATTATCATCCCACCATGATGGTTTGAACTCACCGGGGTCATATGGTTTAGGGTCTTCCAAAATTATGACACCATTTTGGAGAAGTTTCTTTAAGACAATTTTGATAGGCTCACCCAAAGGAGTGTATGTGCATTTTTGAAATTGCCATGGTTGACGCGATTGACTTTCATTAAATTGAGTAGGATTATTTTGAATAGCATTGGCAGTTGGTGTGGGTGTGGTCACAAGTGTATTATTATTTTGAACTCCTTTGATGGTGAGTACATGACCTATTGCATTAACAGTTTTGGCATCGACCACACCGTCATTGGTGATGTGTTTGTTCTTGACCCAGTACTTATTTTTGTCAATGGGAGGATTTGCGTTTATGTTTTTAGAACCATATTTTAGCTCTCCCTTTGCAATAAGGTCTTTCTCAATCTTGATAGCTTTTTCAATTAGGTCTATGAAATTTGTGCAACAATTCACCTACACTACATATTTTAGTGGACCTAGAAGTGTTTGTATGAACATGTCAACCTTTTCCTTTTCTGGTATGTCAATGTGACAATGAATAGCTAGACTTATTCAGTTTTCGAAGAATGGGATGAGTGTTTCACTAGCGTCCTCTTGCATGAGATTGCATAATCTAGTAATAGAGGTGTCCATGTCAATGTTGTATGCGTAATTTTTTATGAATTCGCATTTAAGTTCATCCCATGTTTGGATATCCTTTTGAGTGGAGAACCATTCAAGGGTGGAACTTGCAAGACTTTTAGAAAAGAGTCTCATCAAGTATGTTTGTTCATAGGCGACGTCCATATAGTTGGTCACAAATTCTCGGACATGTTCGATAGGGTTTGTCTTTCCTCTATATTTGGTAAAATTAGGTGACACATATCCCGGAGGAAATGGTGGCATGTATAATTTTATGTCATAGGGATATACGGATAAATCATATGACACCTTTGATTTATTGCTGGATAGTTGTATGGTTTCTACAATCTTCTCTAGACCCATTAGCCTAGTTTGAAAGGCATTGAATGTAGGGTCATCTGTGGCCCCAAACATAGAATTGATTTGTACACCCTGGGTCCTCATTTTTTGTGAGTTGATGTTGGTGTGTTGCTGAGGTATATGTTGTTGTGACATGTATGATGTGTTTTGGTTTACGTGTTGGTACTAAAATTTTGGATTGGGGACATGTTGATGGGTATGAATATGGGATGAATATGTCAGAATGTGTCCCCCAGCCATTTGGGTCGATACTTGGGGAATATGGTGGCCAGGAATATTTCAGTGTCTGATAGATGCCATAGGTTGTGTTTTGATTGCCTTGTCGGGGTTGTTGGAACTGTCTCGAAGGGATATTCATGTTTTTCCCTTGGGAGGGGTTGGTATTAAACTGTGTTGACGTGTTAATAGTTGGTTGTGGTCCTTGAATAATGAGATGCCATTTACCTCCACCCAAAGGATTTAGTGAGGTACCAATGAGAGGATATGATGAGGATGCACTCATGGTACTGGATGTAGTCATCAATGGAGTATTTTTATGGCTTTATGTTGCCCCAAGGCATTTACCAAAGAGGTAAATAGAGGATTGGCATAACTTGCCCACATTGTCAAGGACCCAAAGGTGGCTCTAGCCAATTGTGATGATGTTATGTATAGTGGAGGATGGTAGATTGTGTTTCTCCAATGGATGTAGTGTTGATTGAATTGGAATTGTTTGGAATGTTGGAGGTAGAACTCATGGTCGTTGTGATAGTTTGTGAGGTAGCATCAAACAAAGAATTGTTTTTTCTGTTTGGGGGTTGACCACTATTGGACATGTTATTCGTATTGGTGACATTAGGGTAAGGATATGGTGGTCTCAAAGTATTAATGTCAAACCCATGAGGTAATTTAGATCCTTGACTTAAAATTATAGCTAAATATCTATCTCTATCATATAAGACCATTTGTTCTATGAAGTAGGCTACCTCGGGATCTTGTGATGCTTCTTCTAGGTTGTCCTCAAGTAGTTTTCCATATTCATCCTTACGAAAGAGTGATTCAAAAGATTTTTTTGATGAGGATGGTATGGTCATACAAGATTGAGTAGTTTTGTTGCTAAATGGGTCTTCAAAAGTCCAACTTGGGTCGTAAGTAGGATTGGTGACATTGGACTGAGAATCTGGTCTAAAATTTTCCATTTGTCTTTTCTATCTTTGGCATCTAGTTTCCACCATAAAAGGTAATTTCTCAAATGAGAGTGATGAAAATGATGACTAAATGCAAGGATGACACTAGCCTATGTTTTTGTATTTTTGGATAAAGGATGATAATGCAAGACTATGTTTTTGGATTTTTGATAAAGGATGCTAATACAAGATTTGTGACTTCTAAGGAACTAATTGATGCAAGATGACAAGGTTTTCAAAGCCAAAGTGTCAAATGAGGACTAATATGATAATTTTGATGAAGGACTAACATGAATAATGCAAATTCTAGGTTCAAGATGAGGACTAGAGGTGGACAATGTGAAGTCGAAGTTTAAAATGATGAGTAAGTTTGGACAATATTTGGATAAAGGTTTGCCTAACCACTCTAAGCTTGACTTATGTCTCAATTTTGGTTATCAAAAGGAGCTTGCTAAAGGGACTAAATGACAAGTTTGAAATGATGAGTGAGCTTGCCTAACTAGACTGTTGATTTGGAGGTTCTCACAAAAAGGACAATGACCGAAAAGAGGGAAAATGACCAAGTCCCAAGATAACTTAATTTTGAAAACAATAGGTTTTTGCAAAGTGTGGAGATTTGGCCTAATCCAAAGTTTTCCAATATGAAACCTAAGGACAAATTTATGCTAAAAAATGATGATTACGACACCTAGGGAATGCAACTAAAATCTGGAAATTTTAAACCTCTGGTTAAAATGCAAGCTAATGAATGTAAATGATGGATGTTTTGAGCAATTTCAATTTTGGTTTTTGATAGAGACTTTTTGAAAAATATGTTTGAAAGTAGGCTAAAATTTCTAGACTTGAATTCTGGTCTGAGATAGTCTTCGGTTTTCTGTCAGGCGATTGCGTCACTACAGGCAACAAATGTGTTGTGGCTCTGGAAATGTCAAATATGGTGTTGATTTGTAAAATGCAGCTTTTCGAATGTCAAATGTGTTTCACAACAGGTGAATGTGGTTTTTAAACAGATGTGACTCAATTTTTCAAATGCAACTTAGAATATGGACTTTGTAAACCTAACCCTATTGATAGACAGTTCTGGTTTTTGATTTGACAAATGTGGCTCACGAAGACACATGCAACTAGCAAAATAACAGTTGCGGATTTGACACTAGACTATGAAAGTTATAAACTATTGACACACACATGTAGCATTTTTTTTTATAGTTGTGGCTCGTAGATACATATGTGGCTCAAGGATATAGTTGTGAATCTGTTTGATAGTTGTAGTTTTTTGAAGATGGTGTTTTGACTGACTCCATTTGATGATCAAGTTGTTTGATGAACATAGCAAAAACAAGCACAAAATACAATGTGTTTTCAGCTTGATGTGATGGATTTGTTAAAAATCAGAGAACAATTACACCCTAGGCTGTGTTGGACAATATTTATTGAGTTCTTACTTGGATAAATCCAGGTACGCATATTCAAGGTGGATGACTAGTAGCTTGATCCCACTAGCTCCCCTCTATGGAACTCACTTATATGAGGTAGCCAATGTACTATACCCATGAAACTCCCATGGCATACATCTCATCTCCACACATGAACCGTAAATATGTAAGATGGTTCATAGGTCTAAACCTGTTGCACCAAGAAATAGAAAGGATTTTGGAAAAACTACAACATGGATTTTAGTAAGGGCATTATGTTCATGGGGCACCATCCAGTATGGCGAGAGACCATTTCTTCCCTTCTCGTCGGAATAGTGAGCATGATTTCTAGGGTTTCCCCCAAAAATTATTTTTTATATACTGAATGGAAGTCGCTTGGCTTTAGCGTGTTACCAGTCTAAGTCGTCTTGGGGTGAGTAATTTTTCCCACCAAGACAGGCTCAAGTTCTAGAGTCAGCAACTGTTTCTCTTACACCCAGTATTGCACGAATTTGCAAGGGGAGAGGATACTTCGATATACCGAATCATGGGGTTCTATACTAACATGAATAGGCACAAAAAATGTTGGTTAATTTTTAAGCCGAAATGACAATTTTTAATCTACCAAATAGAAAGCTTTAAAACAAATCAATGTCTTCATAAGGTCCTACATGCAAATGATTAGTATTTTCTCTCGTGTCTTCAGCTTTTGTCCTACAGAAAAGATGTTTGTTTTTGGTTTTTTGTGTGGTCTTCTACGCTTCATCCTGCAAAAAATAAGTTATTCCCCTAAACACAACTGCAAACAAAACATCAGCAAAAACAAAAATGCCAAATCAAAATGTGAAAGTATGGGAGTAATAAAAAACAAAAAATTGAATTATCAGGCAGATGCAACTTTTGAACCCACAAATGCGTCACGGTTTTGAACCCACAGATGTGTCACTATTTTGATGGGCAATTGTGGTTCAATGTTGACAGTTGGATGTGGTGCAGAACGTAGCAGATGTGGCTCGTATTGTTAGATGCATCGCGGTATGCAGTAGATGCATCGTTTTGTCAAGCAATTGTGGTTTTCTATACTTGTCCCCTAAAAAAAAAAACCAGAAAAAATCGAAAGACATACGAAACTACCAAAAAAAAGTGCATCAGGTTCACCAATGTATCAATGGGTTATTTTTTAGGTTCTAGATTTAGCAAGATTAGATTGAATAAATACCCAAAGAAACTATGGAATACAAAGAAAGAATAAAACAAGAACGATTATACCAGATATCTGTCGAAGCTTCCATGATTCACTTCCATGGCACCTCCTAGCTTGCAGCATATGATTGTTGCCCTCATATCTGTGTGAGCAAATTGACTATGCCATTGTCCTATGCAAGTTTTGAAGGATTTGAATGATAAAAAATTATGATAAATGAATATGCCTAAAATGCAAAGTAAATTCTAAACATAATGAAAGTTATTCTAAATATGAAGTGGTGCTAATAATAAAGTGGTAAAGTGGTGCCCTAATTGTGAGCAAAATTGACATTTTATAAAGAATGCAATTTTGGATGGACAGACAAGATTAAAAGTTGACAAAGCCTAAAATCAGTGGACGAGATTTCATGTGACAATCCCTAATTAGGGTTAGGGAAAAATTGTTAAATGAGTGGCCAAGATGTCATTTGATAAAATCAAATCGACAGTCAAGAAAAAATGTGATAATTAGTCAAAAAGATAAAGATTTTCAAAAATCAAGAAGATAAGAGATGAACTGAAAAGCAGATTTGAAAAATCAAGAATTTGCTCAATTACTTGATTTTTGGAAGAAGATTACCATTTTGAATTAAATTAATTCAAAATAATGATTTAATGTGACAATAAATAATCTTTTTTCAGATTATTTACTAAAATGAAGAGAGAGTTAACAAAACGAAATCATTTTAAATAATTTCATCTATTAAAAATGAGAGGAATGTGAAATTAGGTAATTAAATAATTAAACATAATTATTTAATTTAGAAGATTATGACCGATAATTAAATAAATTAATAAATTCATTTAATTGTGAGAATTAGTTACATATTAAATAAACAAATAAAATTCATTTATTTAATAATTAGGAAGAATAAATGAATAAAGGTAATTAAATAAATTAATAAATTTATTTATTTAATTGTAAGAAGACAATAGACAATTAATGACGTATTGAATAAATAAATATAATTTATTTATTTAATAATCATGAGGAATACAATAGACGTGAATTAATTAAATAATAATTAATTAATTAATTAATAGTTGAATGTGGACCAAGGACATAATTAAATGTTATAATTATGTTAGGATAAAAGTGGTAAAATAGAGCTTGCAGGCCTAGGTCATTTTTATGTGTCTACATTTACAACCTAAGATATAAAGAGATGCACATGAGGATTTCGAGCCTATCAAATACAACTCTTACGGGGTTAAGTGGTCTAAAAGGAGGGTAGAAAGTTGCAAGTGATATTCATATATGCATATGAAATTTTTTGGTCACCAAATATAACTCTTGTGGAATGGCATGATACATGAATAATAATGCAATACATGTAAAAAATGATCATAAGGTTGCTTCTATAAGAATTTTTCAAGCCACGGGACTTCGAGGTAGTGAGAATATTGCAAATTGTAATGTTACAAAGTGATTTTATACATCCATGGCATAAAAATCATGGGGTTACATATTTGGAATGCATGTAAAAATTTCATGCAAACATGTACAAGAAATTTATAAGTTTGTGAGATAGAAATCTTATGGGATGAAAGGGAATTGAGGTATGCCAACATCTTTTATCCTCCTATAAACATGTGTGGATTGCTTACAAATAATTACTTAACCTCAAGCCCAAAAGTGGAAAGGTTGAGTAGTCTAAAGTTAGAATTTTGATCATCTACATGGATTCAAGTTTGTTTGTTTAGATACGATTACCCATATTTCTAAAGATTTGAAGAGGTCTACCACCTTGAAGCATTCAAATACCTCTTTAAACTCCATGATTACCTCTATAAAAGATACTTTTACTAGAATTGGACCTATTATTTCATGTTACCCAAAGTCTATTCATACTAAGGTTATTATCTTGATTCCAATCTGATATGTTCAAATAAACCAATTATTAATAAACATTTGATATGATTATCTATATTTCCCTCATTTTATCAAAAACAATCTTTGAGAAAAAAAGAATTCTAAATCAAAAATAAAATTTTTATAAAAACTCATTTACAAATACCTTTGAGAAAAATGAAAGTCTAAATCAAAAATTAAAAAACATATAAGATAAAATGGAAAAATTTGATAAGGATAATATAATAACATTGACAATTTTGTGTACCTGTAGGTGCGTTCTTGGACTTTGTTCAAAATTTCTTCGCTCAACAAGGTTTCACCTAAATAGTGCTTTGATAGAAATGGTCAAGCCCCATTTAAAAAAAAAATTATATTTGTGAATTTTGGTTGAATTTTTTTTTGTTGGAAGGTATTTGATCATATAGGGGTTGACAAAAACATTTTTAATCAATAATTATGTGCCACGTTGGTGTCATTCTGGTTTCAACTGAAACCTATTCACTCGAATATCTTCCAATCGAAAATTGTTCGATGGGAACTATTTAGTTGGCTGAAAGTGTGACATAGTTTTTAAATTTTACTTGACATTATTTAAGGAATGACCCATAAAATACCAGCAGCTATGTAACTGGTCCATAATTCTATAGAAGGTTCATAGCATTTGAAAGGAAAAAATAGCTACCTAGGAAGGATAGAGAAATCACAGGTGACCTTGGAGAATTTTCTCCCCAATGATGACCCTTAAGGTCACCTCCAATCGAGTGTAATCAATATTGAACTTTTTTTAGCATCTCAAATGAAAATATACCCATCTCCAGATATTCCCATACGGGAATTGGAATGAGCACTCTTTTTTTAAGGGGTTCAATCTCCATGAGAATCTCCAAGAGAAACCAACATAACACCACCAAAGGAAAGAGTAGATGATAATATCTAGAGTTGGAGATTTGAGAGATTTAAAAAGGAAACCACATGCTTGGGGAATGCAACTTGCCATAATTCTAAATGATGTGAGGTTGCCACCATTCCACAAAATCATTGAGGCACATTGAAAATCATGAGTTGCATTAATGAAGAGTATGTTGATAATGGGACCATACACTGCCAACCAACCAAAGCATAATATCAATCACCAATACTGACATTACACTTGAAACATATACAATACAAATAGTAGAAATGATTGAAATTAGTATTATTTACAATTGAATTATGAGGTTTCTTGGGTTTCCAACCTAGAAACAAACATCCACCAAAAACCCTGCCAATGTAACTAAAACAAACATGTTAGTTCCACCCCTTAATTGGGGCTGGCCATCCTTGATGAAAATTGAATGAAAGATCAGATGATTATGAAGATCCTCCATCTTGAGTAATGAGACTCTATTTGCATAATCTATCGTAATACATAATTCAAATGTCATTATGAGGATTTCCTTTTTTTGCATGCATATATCAAATTTAGGGAGTCTCCTTCAATCCAAATTTTACTAATGTTAAACCACTTTTCTAGAGAAAGCCCCACAAGCAATGTATGGGATTCTACCTTGTTGCTTGTACCAATTAGAATTTTAAGGCAAGGGCTTCCAAAACCATCCCCTTATGGTCTTTGATCACACATCTTTCTCTTGAAACTATGAGGTTTCCATGAGAGGCCCCATCAAAATTGTTTCCATGTTCAGGTGATTGGGGGTTTTCCAATGAACTAACGACTTATTAAAAATATTGAGTCTAGAAGTATGAATGGAACCTATAGTAGGTAGCACAATACTCTTCCAAGATTCCAAAATTTTGAAATCCCATGATGTGAAGATAGTGCTACAACATGAGGCTTGGAGCTTTAAAACCCTCGCCATAATTGTCTTTGGTATTAGTGATTCTAGTATTTGGAGTACTTCAACTATTGATTTGAATTGTTTCCTAAAAATTCTTAGATATTTCTCTCTCACCAGATATTCCATATCAACAATGAGGGAGAAACAAGCCAAAGGGCTGATAATAGTGATCACTTGAAAATTCTAGGCTTTGCTATTCAAGACTTGTAGAAGAGTATTGCCAATTGGGGCTTTCCAAACAAGTTTTGCTTGAAGCCATTTACAACATATTTGAGAAAAATCACACTATATAACAAGGTAATCCATTGTATCAACACATTTACCACATAGTAAACACATGAAAGCATCTACAATACCTAATTTTTTTTAGGTGTTCAGTAGTCATAAATCTCTTGTTAAGTGTCAACCATACAAAAGATCATACTACACAAAAGATCTTACGTTGGGGATAGTTGCATTATTCCAACATAACTTATGTGGCCAGTTCTCTTTGCTATCCAAGGCTATCAAAGATTATATCCTTGCTTTACATTGTATATTATTGATTTTAAAGGATCCCAAATAAGTTGGTCAGAATTTGTAGAGAACGGGACTAACCTTTTACTCAATTGAGTTTGAAGAAATACTTTTTATCTTGGGGATAATCATAAGTACTGAAATCTAGCCATTTTTTATTTATGTCGTATGCATTAGGAGAGACTTGCATGCAATCTTTTACCAAGTGACCCGAATTTTGTTTAAGGAAAACCTTCAATTTCTACATGCCCTCAACATTATCCAATGGAGGGTGACCATTCTAGGAATTTTCCCAGAACAAATCCTTTTCACCATTGTTTATTAACTAAGTCAAGTATGGAGTGATAACACTTCTATATTCGCGTAGAAAGTTCCACATTTTGGAGCCACTATTTGGATTTTGTATTATGAAGATTCTTTCCAACCCAGATGACTCTAAATATTTGGCCTACATTATTCGATACCACTTTACATTAGGTTTTACAAACATGATCCAAGCAAGCTTGGTTCCTAGTTCCATGTTTCTTGCTTCTATATATTGAATTCCTACCCCACCATGATATTTTTCCTTACAGAGGTTATCCAAAGATATGACTGGATTTTTTATCTTTTTGATTTCCTTCCAAATTTGTTTGCTAAAGGAATTTATTTAGATTTTTTTCTATATCTTATTGCACTATTTTTGGAAGCTTTAGTATTGGCATAATATAATTAGGCATTTCAGCAAGTACTATTTTGATCAACACCAATCTTCCTACTAGTGACAACTATTTTCCTTTCAAAGAAGCAGCACAGTTCTTGATCACTATAATCACTTTTTCCCAAAAGGAGTATCTGTGTGCACTTGCAAAGAAAGGAACTCCCAAATATTGACAAGGTAAGCTAGCCAAATTGAAACCCGAGATTGGAAAAAAAATTGCAATGAGGTTAGGATAAGTATTTAGAAATATATATTTTTTGACTTGGGCGGGTTTATCATTTTACCTAACATAGAGGATTAATCATCAAAAACCTATTTGATAATATTTTTTGCTAAAATGGAGGGCCTTCCAAAGAGGAGGGTGTCTTCCACAAAGAGAGAATGTGTCATTTCTATGTGTGTTCTTGGAAATGTAATTCCTTTCCACTTTTCATTATGGTGTATCACTAAAATATATCTACTTAATGCTCAACCATTAATATGAACAAAAAAGGGGATAGGGGATCTCCCTATCTAACTCCCTATGGAGCACTAACGAAATCTAGTGGAGACCCATTGACAATAACTGATCATTATTCTATTCCTATTTATATATTTAATTCATCCTATGTGTTATATTTATGTTCTCTAAGTCAACCTAAGTGGGACTCAAGGTATAAGAATGGTACATATAGGAACTATTTGTTAGTTTATTATCACCATATTACAATTTGTGTAATACACGGAGACTACTAGGGGTTTTCTCCCTCAAAGTGTCTTATTATTCTCAAATATTTGTAACATATTTCCTCTATTTTGGAATTTTTTTTATCACAATTAGATGTCATGTGAATTTGCAAGTTGATAAAAAAATTATACAGTCAAAGGGGTAAGTAGGAGAAAGTACTAGGGAAAGAATATTTTTTTCTTAAAGAATATGCTATTAGAGATAGATTGAAAGAAGAGGTAGATTGTACTACATACTACAAATGTAGAGGTATGAAAAATAAGTGTAAGTGAGATATATTTGAGTTGGAAAGTGATTACATGAAGAAAGTGTAGGGAAGAATACAAAAAGAACTAGGAATTGTGAGATTTATAGATGGAAGATGACATTAAGAGCTATTATCAAAAGTCAAAGGATACATATTTGATAAAGGTAGTAGATAAAAATTGATATATTCAATGCAATTTTTTTATAAAAGTACAATATGAATGGACCAAATGTTGGATTCAGTGTATGCTCAATGGTACATCTCAGATTATTCTCTTTTTTGACATGGTTATCAGTTTGGTTGGATTTGCATGCTTCATTGTTGTATCTACAAGTTGTGTAGTATTGTAGGAGGTCTATACTTACATGTTGCACCTATGAATTGGATATGGGTTGTCTATGCTCATAGATATTTCAGTGTCGATGCACTTTCAATTTTGGTGGCTTGGTTTATTCATTTGGTTTGCTGGTTATGATGTCATGTTGAGAAGGTGAGATGGTATTACCAAGTATAGTCATGATGTGAGACCTATGTAGTTGAATATGTTATGCAGATATGTGGACACAATTAGTTTGAGTTGTTGATACATTTGGTGGTGATCATGGTGTCATGGATGTTTCTTGTGCTTTAGAGACTTTGGCATGTCATGATGGTTTGTGCAAGAGCATTGTTGGTGGTGTTGGATTGGTTCCTGATTATGGTTGTGGTAGTGTATCTTCTTGGTACAAGGATCATGGTGTTACTTTTCCTTTTGGGAGCTCTTGTTACATTTGAATTCTTTGACTATGTGAGGGCCTTTGGTTGATCTTCATGAGGATATTGTTGTCATGATGTCATGGATAGCTTGATTAAACTTTTCAATGGGACATTTTGACAGTGATGGATTGGTGGTGTTGGATATGTTTATGAAGGTTTGGCAGTTGTAGGTATCTTCTTGACTTGGAGATTTTGGTTCTACTTGTTATGTTACTGACAATTTAGGTGTGTGTGTAGACCTAGATGATATTCATGGAGATGATGGTTGTCATGATTCCTTGTGTAGCTCGTACCATGGTTCAATGGGATTTGTTGGCAGTGACATGGATGCATCATTGGGTATGGTTATCTTCATGTGATTGGGGATATGCTTTCTTGGTTTTTGTTATTATGTCATGGTTTACTCTTGATACATGTTTAGATTTTGGCATGGTACTTGTTATCTTAAGACCACGATGTTTATATATGTTATGATACATGTGATCTCCTTGAAGGAGATGGTTAGATCATGATGTTGTGGTTATGTTCTTGATTTAGTTGTTAGGACTTTGACTATTGATCTTGGTGGTTCTCTTGGTATTGGGTACATTGATCATTTTATTGATTACTTCATGATGGTGCTATGTTGTATTTGGATTTTGGCATGGATTGGTTGGTTATAGGTACTCATGGATACTTGGAGACATAGTTGAGGCTTTAGTTCTATTATGGTTAGAGACATGTAATGAGATGGTTACTCTTGATGAGATTTCAGTAGGAAGTCCGAGGAGCCTACACCTTGGTTGGACCTGAGTTCAACATGGACCTATGAGAAGAGTGTTCTTGGATGAGTCATGATGACTTGGATGTCTTGGATTAGCATTATCATTCCCCACTAAAAAGATCTATTCGATGGTTTCACTTGAGAGGTATTTACCATTGTTTCTTTCAAGTTCTTTATGTTTATGCTTTATCTTCTCATGCATATGGATCTTGAGCTATGGATATATGGTTTTGGAGGGTTCATTCGAGGAGTGTTGGCATGTTTATCTCCTTATGCATTGTGATTAATTTCATTGATGTTGAGTTTAGGAGATGTAGTGGGCTTATTTCCTTCATTGGGAATGGATATAGTTTGATCTTATTTGGCTTGAGAGGCTTACATCCATGTTTATTACATGATAGATGTGTTATTTTTGATCTTGGTGATTGAATGGTTGGGTGTTGTTATGGATTTTCTTTTGGGGTGTTGTGCAGGGGATCATTCTTGACATAGTTGGCATTTAGAGGTGTATGTAGGCAGATTTTCTATAGGTATATGATGTGCAGAGTTTCTCTCTTTGGTCTTGGTTATCTTCCTAGATGTTTGGTTTCACATTACATTGGTCTGAGGTTTGGCTGGAGCTATTGTGATCACTAGCTTGTGGTCATGTGTTTTCACTTATGTTCTTGGGTGATAACATGGAGGTTCCTTAAACTTTTTCCTTTGTTGGGTGTGGAGAACTTGTGGTGAGATTTGTTCTTACAAGATATTGGTTTATAGGATTTCCATATCATTGTGGATGATTCCTTGGTTCTACATGATGTTGTTTATGTGAACCCCTATCCTATCCCTACACAAACACAACAAAAAAACACATAGTTAGGTTCATATGCAAGATAAAACAAGGATTCCCCATGAAATCCATTTACTATGCTCAAAATAGGAAAATGAAGAACAAAACATGGAAAGATAAGTAAAATCCTAATTAAGCCTGAAAACTCTTAATACCATGGGGGAATTGGTGCCAATTGGTGTGTCGAAATTGGCCCTTTCACAACTCCTTTGTAAGATTTGTGATAATTGGTGGATGATTGAATCTCCTTGATGAAATTTTGACATAACCTAGCTATGAAATTATGAAAGTGATGAACACTTGATGTGAAATGGAAAAAATTAGCTCTTAATGTGAAGAGAGTAACTTTTCTAAAATGGTGGATGAGGATGAAGTTGAGTATAGTAAGTTTACTCAAATTGTGGATGTTAGAATGAGAGGAAGAGTCTCTCATTTATACATTTCCAAATTGGAAAAGAGAGTGAAATTGAGCAATGTGGGATCATTCAACATCTAATGACCAAGTACCACTTGTCAAGATGTGAATGGTTGAAGGTTGTGCACATTTTGGTCAATGTGCATGATAAATGCCATTAGGTAGAATTTGAATTTGAGGAAATGACATGTGAGAGGGAAAAAGGAATGAAATAAATGCCACTTGGCTCAATGCACAAGGACATGTAAGAGGAGTGAATGCTTTGTTGGAAGGACAAATCCACTTGGATTTTGAATTCAAATTTGAGGGAATATTCCTCATTTATTTTATGTTGAGAGAAAATAGGAAATTTAATAAATCAAAGTAATTGATTTATTGTGCAAGTTGCATTCTCTAGAGGATTTTAGTGATTGAGATTAAATTAATCAAGATTTGATCAATTTAATGAGAGATTAAGTGATTTGACAATTTTGTCTTAGATTTTAGGATTTATTTAAATCAAGATTGAGAGGAAAATGATTTAGACTTTAATTAAATAAAGATTTTGATTTATTTAACTAAAGGGGGCTGATGTTAGATTAAATTAAAAAAAGGTTTAATTTATTCAATTTAATGATAAGACTTTAGGGATTTAATCAAATAAGATGAATTATTTAATTAAAGGGGGATTTTAGGGTTAATTAAATTAAATATATTAATTTAATCAACAAAGGAGAAAGATCCAATTAGATAAATAATTATTTATCTAATTAAGAGACAGCGGGTGATGAGAAGTTGAGAGTGTGATTCGGGAAGAAATGACATTAGTAATCAAGATCAAGTGCGTTGGATCGAATTGTATATTTTCCATGTCTATAGTTTACACTTTCCATATGATGCTATTGGTAGAATTTGCATTCCTTGATCATTTTCAGGTTTGCATTACCCATGCAATGGGAGCTCTTGGATGTGTATATCATTCTTTGACAGGTTTTGCACATGGATTTTATGATTGTAGTTTATGGGTGTATATGTTTATGGCATGAGTTTACTATGTTTTTTATACCTTGGAGGTATCAATAGTTGTATGTGTTGGCACTTGTTGTGGGTTCTATTTCAGCTATGGTTTGTGTATCTTGACAGCTACTAGTATATATTGATACCTTTTGTTTGAGTGTTTGTGTTTGGGATATCATTGGAGCAGGACTTATGCTTCGTTTTGATAGATTTTGTGGCTTCTCTTTGGATGGATTCTTATCTTTGTGCATTGGAATGATGGAGGATGAGAGCATTCATGCTTGGGATGGTGGTCACTTTGATTCTTGTTGCGGGTATCTTGATGGAGCACATAGAGTACTTTGATTCCATGATGGTATATGTGGCTATATGGATTATTCATTTGATTCATGTATTGAGGTTACTTGTTCCCCTTATGCAATGTATACATCAAGTGGGAGAATGTTAGGAAAATGTTTGTTGTACACCTTGCATAATGTATTTAATGTAATTATTTGTTGGACCACTTTATGTTTCATGTAACATTGGAACATAAGTTAAAGTTGATAAAATATAATTATTTAATAGTGGGGAAAATAATTAAATAAGATACCCAATATTAAATGTGGGAACATGGTTTTTGTAATCCCATGGTTTTGTGTAATACCACTTGGTGGTTTTGTGGGAGCTTGTGTCTATAAAAGCAACCAAAAGGGTAGTTGATTTAGGTGGATTAGTTGGTAGGTTAGCTCTAGTTAGAATTTATGGAGATTTGAAGCATGGCATGGGATGTGTGGTTGCATGCCTATTCACATGGATTGCATGGAGAGGGCTTGTTGCTTCAATGGTGTTCATAGAGACTCTAAAGATGTATTGTAATATTTATTGTTGAATAATACATGAGAGATGGATGCTTTTGGAGGCTGGGTTTTTTCCCTCTTGAGGGTTTTCCCAGGGTATATCTTGTGTCATATTTTCATGGATGTGTTGTCTATTCTCTTGCATGTAGATTCTAAGTACTTATTTGCATAGATCTCTTTTGGGTTATGTGGAAATTTTCTTTAAATGGCGATACCAAATATTGAAAATGAAGGTAAATTTGTAGCTTAAAACTTGTACAACTATCATATTGTAGATCTAATTAAGTTTTCTTTGGTTTAATTATTTGTGTATGATTAATATATTTTAGATCAATTTTACCAATTTTAGAAAGAGACATAAGATTGTAGAAGAATGAGACAAGAAGATAGAAGATTTTGGAGGCTATGTTTTTCCCTCTCGAGGGTTTTTCCAAGGCATATCTTGTGTCATATTTTCATGTGTATGCTGTCTATTCTCTTGCATATGGATTAAAAATACTTTTTTGCATAGATTTCTCTTTTGGTTATGTGGAAATTGTCTTTAAATGACTGCAAGTTTCCAACATTTGGTATCAGAGCTTTGGTTATCGTTTTATAACCCTTGGTCGAGAAAAATCTTGTTTGAGTTTGAATCTATGAATTTCATGAGAGAATTAAATTCATGGAAAGATATGAGGGTTTTTCAGGTTGTTTATTACATATCTAAGGGTTTTGGGTTTGTTGTTTTGATGGGTAGTTTGCAAATCAAGGTGTGATAAATTTTGGGTGAAATGGGTTTCTTGGTTTTGCATTCAAATGGGGGTTTTGTGGGATTCATTTGGTAGGTTAGCTCTTACTATCATTTTTGAGGGTTTGAAGCATGGAATGGTATGTGTGGTTACATTCTTTCTCATATGGATTGCTTGGAGAGGGCTTGTTGCTTCAATGGTATTCATGGAGACTCTGAAGATGTATTGTAATATTTATTGTTGAATAATACATGAGAGAAGGATGCTTTTGGAGGCTGGTTTTTTCCCTCTTAAGGGTTTTCTCAGGGTATATCTTGTGTCATATTTTCATGGGTATGTTGTTTATTCTCTTGCATGTAGATTTTGAATACTTTTTTGCATAGATTTCTCTTTTGGTTATGTAGAAATTGTCTTTAAATGGCTGCAAGTTTCCAACACTAAAAGGAGTATATAGAAGTGGATGAACAATGGAATGGAAGAACAAGAGAATAATTAGGTGATTGACAGAGGAAAAAAATTTAAATTAGTATTAATAACCTGATAATAGATTTCATATGGTGAGTTAGGGAGAATGTGAATGTATTGAAAGAAAGCATGATCATATTACAAAGTGAAAAAATGATAGTAACTATGAAGTCTAGAACAATGGAAGATATATTATGGTGATGTAGAGTATGCGAAAGTTATGTAACCTGATAGATAAATAATTGTGGAAGCTTACTTATATATATTATGTAGAAGAATTGGTAGAAGGAAAGTAAGGTAGAACCTGGTATTTTCTTGTAACATAAAATAAAAGGAATGGATACCTAACACGAACCCTTGTGAGGAATGTATATCATTGGAATGTAGGATATATTTAAAATCTCAAGAAGATGACAGTAGGATAATAAGTAAGAGTGCAAAAGTTTTAGATGAATGAACATTAAATAGTATAGATCATAGGAATGAATCAATACCCTACTTTCTAGCTTATTTTCCCATCCACCATGGTTCAAAAACTAGTAGGCCATAACTATTCTCACAATGAGCATGAATCTTTGGTGAATCAAACACACAATGAAGTGATAGATCTCTTGCTTGGCACCCCTACCTCTATACTGGTAGCACTACCTCTATATTGATAGAAACAATAGCCTAGGGAGTAATAAGCTAAGGAGATTCTTGTTTGGGTTAACAACACATCCCTATTTTCATAAATTGGGGACCCATTCTCTAAATTATTTTTAAGTTATGTGGATTTCTTGGAATCTCTCTTATCATCTTGTGCAATTTTCTCAGTGTCACACTTTATTGTGACTTACCACACTTCATTTTCTAGGTTTTGTCACATTTTGTGATATTGAAATTTGTGGTCATAATCCTATTTTCTTGCACTTGTGTGACATTATTTTATTATGATTGGTAAATGTGTTTTAGCTTATCTTAAGTTGTATATCTACATGTTCATCAATAATATTTTTTATATTATTTTTATCAATTAGATTTGCACCCTATTGAACCTGAAGTTCAACAATCTAATAAAAACATAGGAATGATCCCAAGGTGTGGGTACCTTATATGAGATCAAACCTTAAGAGAAGGACAACTTCCTAAATGGTTATCACGTAGATTACTCTACTTTTTGACAAGGGAAAGGGGAGAGAAAATACATAAACTGAAAAAACTGAAAAAATGAATCAAAGGGCGTGATACACCAAACTCAACCAGGACATAACACTCAAATTATAAAGACTTGCCTTCAATGACAAAAATCAAAAATTTCACAACTCATTATAGTATGTCTTTGCATAAGTGTTTTACAAAGAGTTTTTGATGCCAAAACTCCTAGGAGGAAGGTAACTTCATAGCTAATAGCCATTTGCATCTTTGACATGGATTATAACCTACATTAACATACTTTTTGCATAAAGGTGCTAAAAATGAGACAAAGCTATAAGGAAATAAATAACCTCACAAATAACTTGATCAAATCAATTTAGTTCACACAATAAAGCAAAGAACAAGAAGGAAAAATACTCCAATCACCGATATCCAAGGTCTTCACTGTTATTCATGTCCAAAAGAGCTACAAAGTATGCCAAAATCTGCCAAAGGACTAAAAATTCACTAAGTACAAAAAATGCATAATAGTGCAAATGAGTCAACTAAGTGACTATATCTCTAACTCCCTCAAAAAATCCACCAAGAAAGGATCTAGAAACTGAGTTGGGTTGGATGCCTCCAAAAAGCCCCAAAAATAGTAACTGAAAACTCTCCAAAAGAGCTCCAAAGTGTGGAAAAAGACAAGTTTGACCATGCCAAACATTAAGAAACAAGAAAATGATGCTTAAATCCTCTCCATCTCTCCAAAAAGCAAGTAAAACCTTCCTATATTCTCTCCCTTGGTCGACCAACTGATTCAAGCTAAACTCCTTGGAAATCATGAAGACTCCTCAAAATCACAAGGCATATGTAAGGTGTGTATTCTATTTTGCATTTAAAATAGCAATATGAATTAATGATTTATAACAATATCATTGAATTCAAATGCTTTACAATTTAAGTCAAATGCACAATGAACAAAATTCTAAGTAAAGGGGCCTACAAGGTCACTAATCCATGGGCATATATTAGTTTGGTTTACAAATATTAAAATAAAAGTGAAAAATCACCTTAAGGTATCGGCCAAAGTTAGGGTAAGAAACCCTAAAAGAAAAACAATAAACTTCTTGATTTTTTGGCCTCATTTGCATCGACCCTCTTGGGATAATAGCTCTACACCCAGTCGCCATTGAAAATAGGGTTTCCCGCTTGAATCTTTGAGCACCTTTTGTTGCTTGTGTCAAAACACTTTAGGAGATCGATGGTAAGTTGTTTTTTCACCAATCTGAGACATTTTGACTCCATTTTTGTTGATTTTGGGTCTACTTGGTCGTGGCTACTATGGCTTTTCTAATGCATTTTCCTATGTTTTTAACTTTCTATGGATAACTTTTTCTCTTTAGCCACCATTGGAGAGTCTAGTTATGATTCTTTAAGGAAGAACTATGTAGAAACTTGTGGCTCTACCATTCTCACAACACAAATGGAGGTAAGCTCTACCATTCGAACCTTACATTATGACTCGTCATTCCTTGTTGAAAAAGCTTGAGCATGAGCATGATAATGACTATATTTTCTTTCCTCCTACACTTCATGAAATGCCATGAGATATTTCTGTATGCCTTCCCCATTGGAGGTCGCGGCCATAACCTGCATTCTACCCCTTTTTCTGAGGGTTTGTTCATGAGTTTCCTCTTGTCTTTTCTTATGAAAGTCCCAACCCTATTGAATTTCATGCAAGCCTCCAAGCCTCAACTTCTATTTTTTTCTTGAATACATGTCATCTTTTGAGGCTCTGTGTCTTTACTACAGTCATAGAGCTAGATGCTTTTTTAAATCCTATAGCTCTTTTAGCATAATAATGCCATAAGTTTCTTGATGGTATAAAGTTAGGATTTCATATTATTCTATTGAAGGCCTAAACCCCTTTTGCATGACTATCAAGACTGTATGCAAGTTGCTATCATTCAATCACCACTGTTATATTTATCGATTGCCTTTTCATAGTCACTAAGACTTCACCTTTTCATAATATTTTCAAAGCACTTCTCTCCATATAATTTAAGACCCTATTTTTTAGCTTACTTAGATGTCATAGTTCAACTAAAGTTTTTTATTGACAATGCAAATACAACTGCCCTTTAAATGGCTTCTCCATTACATACACTTGACTGAAATTGATTTCCTAGTACATTTGCTACTATCACAAAATTTCTCATTCATTGCATGATTACCAGGTTTTGTTAATTTTGACTACCTTTAATATTTACTATGCCTTTGATATCATACCTGCTTGATGCTATCATTGAGCTAAAATACATTTTTCTTGTTTCAATGCATTTAAACAGTCATAGTATAGTTTACTTTTGATACTCATAATGCAAATATTATTATGATGTGACTCTAAGGCCTCATTGTTTCGATTCAATTGACTCAAGTAACCTAGGACAGTTACTTAATACTTATGTAAAGGCCATCTCATGATGTTTTGATCATTTACATTAAAGATCATTGATGGATATCTTTCCAAAGGAAAAATACATTCCTTAAAAAATTCTGATGCATTTCTTTTCAACTCAAATATTGTTGTTTGGAATAGCATGTTGGAAATGTACTTCATTTCACTTACTATTTATAGTTTCTCCCTCTTGATGACTTATACAAGTATCTGACAACAGTTGATAAATCTTTCTATCTCATAACATGATGAATATCAAAAACACATGCTCATATTGTACTTTAAAATATTTTTAATACAATGATATTGTATGCATCCTTTTATGCTTACCCAAGTATAATGTATGCTTGCTTGAGTAAATCATAAGGAAAATAAGTACTTTCCATGCTCCATTAAAACACAAAAATGTAGCATGCTGGGCTCAAACCTTGTGGTAGACACATTTCACTCCATATGTTGTAATCAATGAAACAAAACAATAAAAAATGCTTGACCTATATCTACATAATGAGCAAACATGTTAGATAAAATAGAGCATATGATAGATGTGTTTGATAAATCCTTTGTTCTCCTAGATATCTTTAGTATGTAGGCTATCTTAATGCACATGAGGATCAGATTATATGTTTATAGATGTCTACATATTTACTGGTAGGTGATCCTTCATTTCTCTAACAACACTCTTTTTACAAATGCAGGAAAACTAGAAGCAACAAGGAGATCATCAACTGGAGACTAGACAAGCGAGAAGGACTGAAGATGATGTAGAACAAGACAATTGGGATTTATCATTCAGGCAATGACGGGTCCCCTCTCTCTATGTATGCATTCATTCTTTCTTGTATCTATAAATGTATATTTTTTTCTATTATATGCATTTTAATAGTTAGTTTTGTGGCCTGTTTGGAACACCATACATTTATATTATTAATAAAGACTACTTTTTGAAGAAAATGATTCTTTCTCTTCTCTATTGTATGCATATGTATAATGTGATGTTGCATTATTTATATTTTTTCCTAATGCAAATGAATATGACATAGCAAGGGATGGATATACCCTTTTTTTCATTTGTAAAACATGAACAACTCTACCTGTTTGAGGTAGTAGCTAAAATAGGTAAGATTTTTGGTGACATATGCTATATGTTTACCTCCTAAACATCTTGACCAGTTTCCTAAAGCTTATCCATTGGTACTAAGTCACTTAAAAGCTAACAAGACTTGAAAATAGTCTTGTACACCATTGTAACTCAACAAATCAGTGCATGATACCTTGAAAACTTATTCAAACACCAAAACCTTAGAGGAAAGTTAATTAACTATGCTTAACAATACTTAGGGAATTGAAAACTACATCTAGAAACCTATTCTAACCTACCCTAACCAGCAAAGAAGTTGGTCAAACAAAACCATTGACTGGCTTTGCAAAATAAAACCCCTTTCTAATCAACAATTGATGCATTACATGATTATGCATTGTTGAAAGAACATGAAACACATGCAAATATTCAAGAGATTGTTATAATGTTTCAGGAAACATTCAAATAAACTCACTTACACCTTGATTTTGATCATGCCTATTGTTGTCCTGGATTAGACAAGTGAGGTGAATTTGATCACTTTCAGCTACAACTCCAAAATTAGCTTATTCTTCAATTTCATCCTCACACTTGGGTGCAAGCATGACCTTAGGTACTTCAGTGGCCTCCAAACTAGCTAAACTACTGATTGGAGAGCCCCTAGAATGAACAAACTTTGAACTACTATTGATGGTTGCTTCTCTTTCTTCCTGTTTTTCATGGGTGTTCTACTTTGTGGCTAAGTTTGGACTATATAGAAAATAATTTGAATTCTTAGAGAAAAGAGCATTACCTTCACCTTGCATAATAAGTTGCCATGTTGATTCCTCCTCCATGGTCAATTGTCAATCCTCTTCATCTAGGGTGGCTAACAACTCATCAAAGATATCAGCTCTTGGAAGGCTCTCGGGGACAACCGACTCAAGTTCAAACTCATCATTATCATCCAAGGAAGTACACTCCAACTCAAGCTTGTCCTCTTCAACAAAGGAATGAAAAATTTCAAACAATGAAGAAGCCTCTTGAAACAAACTTTCATCTAATAAATCAGTTTCAAGATTTGTTGTATATTAGAAAGGAAGGTCCTTTGACCAGTTAAGACCTTGCAAATTAGGTTCATGAGAAATTTCTTGACTTGAAAGAATGAAATATCTATAAGGACCATATTCCTTATGTTGCTTCAGCACTTGTTCAAGCTTGTGAACCTGTTGTTCTAGTTCAACATGACTGTCAATTTCTTCAACCTGGTTTGATTCCTTGTTATCCAACTTTGAACAAAATTGTTCAATTATTACTTCTTCATAAAGCTTAATATTATCCTTCTCATTCACAATGTTCTTGAAGATATCAAATCTCATACATTTGTTAATGGATTCAGGTTCAAATTTAGGCTCCTCTACATGATCTAAGGCTCCATTTCCTTATTAATGATCATCAATCAATGACTCACCATACTGTTTGATCTCTTCTTGTTGTTCTGAAACTGTTGTTAGAGTGAAAAAACTCACACCTTCTTCATTCCAAATTATAAACTACTCTTCTTGGTTAGTGTCTTTCACCATTTCACCTTGCTATCCTATTGGAACATTTTCACCATCTTTTACCAAACAAAGAAGTTGATAAGTTAGAGCATTCAAAGATGCTTCTTGAAATATCTTTACCTATCCAATCCTCTTTTGTTCTAATCTATATTCCTCCATAGCTAAATGCAACAAGTTTATATTTCTAGTCTCCTCCATGTTGAGTGAGTTGTGTTGGCTAAGAGTTTACTCTTCTTTTTCTTTCTGTATCTTAGAGCATGGTTCTATTTTCTTACTGATGATAGGTGGAGGAGCCTCACAGGGGTAAAATTATGGCCCTTTCCAACCTAGAATATTAAGGGTAGAAGGCTCATTGGTAGGCTCACTAAAGGGCTCAAAAGGTTTCTCTTGTTTAAAACTGGGGAACTTGTACTTGGAAACCTTTTCATTCATAGGATGATTCAACATTACAAGAAGAGTTGAGCTGAAACTAGGAATGGAAGGGGTTGTCTAAGTTTTATACCTTTGTTGGCATTGATAATCTGAGTAATCTTGATTACCTTGCACCTGAGCAGAAAAAAACTTCATTTGCTCCTCATTAGAAGCTATCTCTCTTTCAAGACTTTCTTTAGACTATATTCTTTTTGTCACCCACTCTCGATTATAAACAAAGGATTAATCAACCAACTCTTGCTACTATGAGATAATATTTTTCTGCTTCTTGATGTCAACCAACATCCAATATATGTGTGAGAACACCTTACTAACATCACTAATCTCCTTATGTTCAAGATTTGGGCTCAAAGCCCACAACACATGGTCAAGCTTTTGGATCAGATCTAATACATTCTGGTAAGGGTGCTCTTGAGGATGATTATGTGAATAATCAGGTTGGTTGGCATTAAAAAACCTCTTCTTGGGGTTGATTTTGATCATATATTGGCTGATATTGAGATTGAGTAGGGATGGGAGGGTGGAAAACATGATAGGAATACTAGTAATTTGTTGTTACAAGATCATTTGGAATAAAACCAACAAGTTGCTATGTGTGATATGGCTAGTAAGAGGGCATAGATGTAGGATTTTCATGGAATGGAGGAGAAAAACCATTGTAGTGTTGCTAACTAGAGATTGCAAAGGTAAAACATGGAAAATAGGCAAGCCTGGACAACAAACCTAGGTACCTGGGCTGCTGAAACCAGTTGATGTATGATTGGAGTCACCATAATGTTATTTGTGTTGCCTTCAAAGGTTGATAATACTGAGAAAAACACCGGAATTCTCAATGCGTTGGTTTTCTCAATGATGCACTGGTATTTCTACTACTTCCCACACTTGGAGTCACCAGACATGTTGTTTTTTAACCTCTGAAAGGCCTGGAATTCAGTGGCTGCATATCAGAACCAGCAAAACATGTGATTTCTTGAACTTTCTTAAATCGATAGTCCCACCGGGCATTACCAAAATTGTTATCAATTAGATTTGCACCCTATTGAACTTGAAGTTCAATAATCTACTGCAAACATGTGAATGATCCCAAGGTGTGGGTACCTTATATGAAATCAAAACTATGAAGAAAGTCGGCTTCTTAAATGGTTATCACCTAGATTACTCTACTATTTGACAAGGAAAAGGGAAGAGAGAATACATAAAATGAAAAACTAAAAAATTAATCTAAGGGGGTGATACACCAAACTAAACTAGGACATAACACTCAGATTACAAACACTTGCCTTCAATGATAGAAATCAAAACTTGCACAACTCATTATAGTATGTCTTTGCATAAGTGTTTTATAAATCTAGGTCTTGATGCTCAAACTCCTAGGAGGAAGGTAACTTCATAGCTAATAGCCATTTGCATCTTTGACACAAATTATAACTTGCATTAACATACTTTTTCATAAAGATGCTAAACATGAGACAAAGATATAAGGAAATAAATAGCCTCACAAATAACTTGATCAAATCAATTGAGAGAACACAGTAAAGCAAAGAACAAGAAGAAAAAATAATCCAATCACTGATATCCAAGGTCTTCACTGTTATTCATGTCCAAAAGAGCTAAAAAGTATGCCAAAATTTGCCAAAGGATTGAAAAGTCACTAACTACAAAAAATTCATAATCAGAACTGAGTTCAAATGAGTCAACCAAGTGCTTATATCTATAACTCCCTCAAAAAATCCACCAAAAAAGGATCTAGAAACCTAGTTGGGTCGGATGCCTCCAAAAAGCCCCAAAAATAGCAACTGAAAACTCTCCAAAAAAGCTCCAAAGTGTGGAAAAAGTCAAGTTTGACCATGACAAACAATAAGGCACAAGAAAATGATGCCTAAATCCTCTCCATCTCTCCAAAAAGAAAGTAAAACCTCCCTATATGCTCTCCCTTGGTCGACCAATTGATTCAAACTAAACTCCATTATTCTTGAAAATCATGAAGACTCATCCAAATCACAAGAATGTGTAAGGTATGTATTATTTTTTGCATTTAAAATAGCAATATGACTTAATGATTTATAACAATATCATTGAAGTCAAATGCTTTACAATTTAAATCAAATGCAAAATGAACAAAAGCCCAAATAAAGGGGCCTACAAGGTCATTAACCCATGGGAATACATTAGTTTGGTTTGAAAATATTAAATAAAGGTGAAAAATCACCTTAAGATATCGACCAAAGTTAGGGTAAAAAATCCAAGAAGCAAAACAATGAACTTGATTTTTCAGCCTCATTTGCATCGACCCTCCTGGGAAAATAGCTTTGCACCCAGTCTCCATTGAAACTAGGGTTTTGAGCTTGAGTCTTTGAGCACCTTCTGTTGCTTGTGTCAAAATTCTTCAGGAGAATGATGGTAAGTTATTTTTTCACCAATCTTAGACATTTTGACTCCATTTTTGTTGATTCTAGGTCTACTTCCAACCACCACTACTGTGGCTTTTCTAATGCATTTTCCTGTGTTTTTAACTTTCTGTGGATAAGCTTTTCTCTTTGGCTGCCATTGGAGAGTATGGTTATGAGTCTTTGAAGGAAGATCTATGCAAAAATCTATGGCGCTACGATCATATTTCTCACAACACAAATGGAGGTAAGCTCTACCATTCGAACCTTACATTATGACTTTTCATTCCTTGTTGAAAAAACTTGAACATGAGCATGATAATGACCATATTTTCTTTCCTCCTACACTTCATGAAAGGCCATGAAATATTTTTGTTTTCCTTTCCCATTGGAGGTCGTGGCCTTGACCTGCATTCAACCCCTTTTTTTAGGGATGGTTCATGAGCTACCTCTTATCTTTTCCTATGATAGTCCCAACCCTATTGACTATCATTTACTTTATTAAACGAGCCTCCAAGCCTCAAATTCCATTTGTTTCTTAAATACTTGTTATCTTTTGAGGCTTTGTGTCTTTACTACAATCATAGAGTGAATAATTTTTTAAAACCCATAGCTCTTTTAGCATAATAATGCCATAAGTTTCTTGATGGTATAAAGTTAGGACTGCATCTTATTCCATTGAAGGCCTAAACCCCTTTTTCATGACTATCAAGACTATATGCAAGCTTCTACCATTCAATCACCACTATCATATTTGTGGATTGCCTTTGGACAATCACTAAGACTTCACCTTTTCACAGTCTTTTCAAAGCACTTTTCTTCATATAATTTTAGACCCTTTTTTTTAAACTTACTTAGCTATCAGATCAGTTAAATTTTTCCACTAACAATGCAAATACGACTGCCCTTTAAATGGATGCTCCATTGCATACACTTGACTGTCATTGATTTCTTGGTGTATTTTCTACTGTCACAAAATTTCTCATTCATTGCATGACTACCAGTTTTTGTCAATTTTGACAACCTTTAATATTTACTCTACCTTTGATCCCATACCCACTCGATGCTATCATTGAGCTCAAATACATTTTTCTTATTTCAATGCATTTAAATAGCTGTAGTATAGTTTATTTTTGATACTCAAAATGAAAATGCTTTAATGATGTGACTCTAAGTCCTCACTATTTTAGTTCAATTGACTCAAGTAACCTAGGACAGTTACTTAATGCTTATGTAAAGTCCATCTCATGATGTTTTGATCATTTACATTAAAGAGCATTGATGGCTAGATCTTTCCCAAGGAAAAATCCATTCCTTAGAACATTTTGATGCATTGTTTTTCAACTCAAATATTGTTGTTTGGAAAAATATGTTGGCCATGTACTTCATTTCACTTACCATTTATAGTTTCTCCCTCTTGATGACTTACACAAGTCTCTGACAGCAGTTGATAAATCTTGCTATCTCATAACATGATGAATATCATAAACACATGCTCATATTGTACTTTGCAATATGTTTTAATACAATGATATTGTATGCATCATTTCATGCTTACCTAAGTACAATGAATGCTTGCTTGAGTAAATCATAAGGAAAATAATTACTTTCCATGCTTCGTTAAAACACAAAAATGCAGCATGTTGGGCTCAACCCTTGTGGGAGCCATATTTCACTCCACATGCTATAATCAGATGAAACAAAACAACAACAAATACTTGACCTATATTTGCACAATGAGAAAACATGTTAGATAAAACAAAACATATGATAGATGTGTTTGACAACTCCTTTGTTCTCCTGGACATCTTTCGTATGTAGGTTATATCTTAATGCACATGAGGATTGGATTATATCCTTCATTTCTCTAACAACACTCTTTTCACAAATGCAAGAAAACTAGAAGTAGCAAGGAGAGCATCAACTAGAAATTGAACAAGTGGGAAGGAATGAAGATGATTCAGAACAAAACAACTAGGATTCATCATTTAGGTAATGACGGGTCCCCTCTCTCTACTTATGAATTCATTATTTCTTGTATCTATAAATGTATAATTTTTTCCATTATATGCATTTTAATAGTTAGTTCCATGGCTTGTGTGAAACACCATACATTTATATTATCAATAAAGACTACTTTTTGAAAAAAATGATTCTTTCTCTTCTTTGTTGTCTGCATATGTATAATGTGATGTTGTAGTCTTTAGATGCTTTCCTTATGCATACGAATATGACATAGCAGGGGATGGATGTACCCTTTTTTTCATTTGTAAAACATAAACAATTCTACTTGTTTGAGCTAAAGGCTAAAATAGGTAACAATTATCACAACTTTCATTTGGTCTATAAATTGGTGTTCAAGTTTTCCATTCATATTGAACTATATCCCATCACATTAGTTTCATTTGGGAATAGCCATGGCTTTATTTTGTCATTCTTTAATGCAGTGTACTTTGTCACTACTATCGCATCCTCTTACCATTTAATTTGGTCACATTGTAGCATTTGTTCCCATGGTCATTTTTCGTGTGCTTGTAAATATGCTTTAGTGGTCTCACAAGCTTTCTATTTTGAGTATAAAACTAATATTTTAAAAAATGATATAAAAAAATATTTTAAAGCTAAAATAATTATTTTAATCATTTTATATCTAAAATTTAATGATGATGAATTTGAATTATATTTTTTACTTTAAATGTGTGAACAAATTTATTTTAACATCTGAAATCTGATTTTAATTTTTACATGAATACATTAGTTTTCATTTTTAAATCAAAACTTATATCAATTTCAAAAATGATGTTGTGACACAATATATATAAATGTGCAAAGCAAGAAATCAATATTGAAAATCTGATTTTGTGATTTTAAATAAAATAGATATATTTAAATATTTCAAATTCATGATTTAAATTTAAATCCATTTGACAAAAGATGTATTCACCAGTGATAACAAATTAAATGCTAATTCTTTTGTTTCCCAGAATGCCAGCAAAGAATGTGAAAAGTTGTGACTAGGTATGGAAAGTATTTTTCCCATTAGCAAGGCAAGTGAACTATTTGACGAAATTCCTTGAAGGAATATGGTCTCATGGCACCGTGGTTGTAGGATAGATACGAAATAGACTTTTGTTGGGAGCTTTTAAACAAATGTAAGGCACAATTCAGCAATCTTTGCTAACATAGCAATGTGCATGTCATTGATTTGTGAAATTGGAGTGTTGGAATTTTTTTACCAGATCTAAGATAAAATCCTACATGTAATGCCCCACCAAGTAACCTTAAAGGAAGTTGCAATTAACATCATAAGCGAACCAATTTTTTTTTATAAAGGGTAGTTAATATACACATTCACTTACTAATTAACAACAACCTCTAAGGCTACAAGGTTAGGATTACTTTAACCCACACATACATATTACATATAACCATAGCAGTATGAACTTTATGAAATAAACATCATACATCATAAGAATACCACATAACATAATAAGATAATCAACCAAGATATAATCTCATAAATATTAACTTAAACCAATAGTTGCATCACTCATTCCCAGAATGAGGCAATAGTACATAAGGTTACAATTACAAAATTCCACCTCATAAACATAAGAGGGATAAAACAACTTATACAAGTTAAAATATTACAATGCAAGTAATTACAACAAGAACCACGAGCTGTCCATCTGGATGTCTCACTACCAAGTACTGAAGATCAATGGGGACCCAACGATTTTGGTGCATGTTCCACCCTACCAATGTGGTACCCGAAGGCCCACCCCCCATGCTAGGAGATAATAACAAAGTAACATGGACAAAGATTCTACTACCTCTAACCAAAGACAGACTCATGCTGATATAACCAAACAAATGCACTAACAAGTACAACTCAATTACCATACAAGTACAAATCAAATACAAATCAAGTACAACATTCACATCACTGGCATAGGTCACATTGCTTCCAGACATAATAATAATCAAGTATGTTTACAGAACCATACACATAAAACAATTAACAACAGTTGTCCTAGATAGAGTGTCATCACAAGGTTTGTCATGAGATCTCCTCTGGGCATTCTTCATAGGCTCTGGTACAAGTAATCCTGGTGGCCTCAACCGAATCCCGACACTCATACTCACTCATGCGGAATCAACTACTTCTCGCAAGGACAAGATAGTTGATCTTGCCATTCCAGGCCTTCTCACTCATCCCAAGTCTAAACGAGCCCTTGTGTCTATGAGTGAAGATTAAATTATCTTGATTAATGTGAATGCATCCTAATCATCTAAGTACATTAATTTAATTATCACTTGATTAACTCACTTTTGAAGGTTACCCGATTTACCACTTTGGGCTCCGGCCCCTATCAAAAGCCACTCTTTTAATGGAATACGCACTCACAACCAATCACCAAGGGAGACACAAGTGCATACAAACTAGGCATCATAACCACTCCAACACAAGGAGGATACAAATAATAGAAACTCACTCCAAACATCTTGGAGGCAACAATCACATAGTCCACTCCTTTCACAAGAGGTACAAAAGATCTCACTCCAAACAAGGAGACACGGATCCCATAATCCGCTCCTAAACCAAGGAGGTGCAAACATCCCCGTTCGTGAAAACCGGGTAAAACTGAAAAAACACCATGCATTACCCAAGGGAAACTACTGGATGACATAAATATTCAACAACCTTTATCATCTAAGTTCTTCTGGAAGACTTATAATTTAGGACTAACACTAAATCCCAAAACCAACAATGCAACTTGACGACATAGCAACAAAAGCATTCAAGTTATCAATCAAATCTAATATTTGGATTTCCTAAATCCATACTCATTCAATAGATAGTGTTGACAAAGTCAAAGACACGATAACTTGATCATCTAAAATAATCATAACCTCTATTTCCCTTTTCATTATTGGAAATCTAAAACAATTAAACTTACTTCCCTTTATTGAATACAGAGAATTAAATCCTTTAAGATAATCATGAAGAAAATACTACTTTTGGATATACTAAATCCATATCTATTTCACAATCCAATCACAATGATTCAATTAATCTAAATAGAAATTAATAAATAACATAATTGATTGCATCATCAATAAAACAACTTCTTAATTTACTTTTAAATCGACACAAATCCATGCAAGTAAACTCTTTCCATTTCCTAACCAAATCTTTCATCTCATTCAATTTTCTATTTAAAACATTCAATCACTTTAATATAATAACATATTGTTTCTCTATCCATTTTTCATATATACTAATCATTTCTTTTAGAACACTAATAATACCCAATTTGCAAACGACAGAATAAAATAAGATAAAATATTATTTATTCTTTCAAATGGATATATACCTTCAATATATATATACTAAATATAAATTAATAAATTTAAGTATATTTAATCATTAACATATCTTCTATTCTTTACAAAATATCAAATTGTTTAATTCAAAATAAAATATCCCTTATTATTAATTTTCCAAAATATATATATATTTTTCCAATTAAATCAAATTAATAATTGAACCTTTTACAAATGAATTTAAATTCTACAATTAAATTTTAAATTATGGATTCTTTAAATCAAATATTTAACTCCTTCAATTAAATTTTAACATGTCATTTTAAAATAAAAAATAATCTCCCATACGTTTATAATTTTAATTCCACTAATCTAATATACAAATTTTATTTAAAATAATATAAATAAATATAATACTTTAATATTATAAATTATAATATAAAATATTATTAAATAATATTTTAATATTATAATAACAATACATAAAATATTAATATTTATAAATATCAATTTATTATTATTTTATTTTCAAAACAGCCATGGGAAAATAGCTTAGAGCAGTCTCATGTTTTAGGTATAATTCAAAAACTACGATCTGGGTATTTGCGATTTTTTTATAGGGATAAGAAAATATCAAAATGCAAAAACACTTTAAATTTCCTAACAACCCAGTTTGTGAAAGTGGAGTTATAGGCGACACAACCAGACCATTTTACCATGAAAATATAACTATACTACAGATTTTAAAATCCGATTTTTAATAATAAACAGAGAGTTTCATTTTCTAAAAACATTCTAAATGCATTGTTCAATCTCTATGTTTGATTTCAATAACAACATAATCGATTTCCCCAAATAGTTTAAATTCAATGAGGTTTTCACAATTTTCACTCAAGAATTTTCACAAGCAAAGACTGTAAATTTGTTTAATTCTTTTCTTCTAATATCAAATTTATTTTCTAAAACAGATTTAACAAACAAATCTTTAATCATTACTATTTTAAAGAAAACAATCAAGAACAATAAAACACAAAGAGGAAAACCTGGTACAAGAAGCTACAGGAAGAGATGAATTTCTGATGCAAGCCTCCTCTAAAGATTCCCTGAATTTTCTTCAATCCTCGAATGAATCCAATCCAAAATCCAACAAATGCAAACAATCTTTCTTTCAATCAATTCTACAATCAAACTTTCTTCAAACCCTTGTGCAAATTTTCCAAAATATCTTCCCTACTGTAAAAATGTATTTTTTTTTAAAAGATTTTTCTGCCCTAAAATTAAAACATGTATTCCTTATAAATCAAAAATACCTAATTCAACCCTAATTCACATTACATGCAAATTAGATATTTCAATTTTTACAACCCTAATTCACATTACATGCAAATTAGATATTAATTTCAATTTCAATTTTTACAATCCTAATTCACATTACATGCAAATTAGATATTAATTTCAATTTCAATTTTTACAATCCTAATTCACATTACATGCAAATTAGATATTAATTTCAATTTCAAATTTCACTTTTCGAAAACCCACTTTCAATTTAAAATGCAATTTTAAATAATAAATTAATTCCAAAGTTGCAACCAATTTCCCAAATAAACATTTAATTACAATTTCTAATTTAATTCTCACACGTTGGAATTAAATTCAAAAATTAATTCTAATTCTTTTATTTCCTTTCATTCTCTTGCATCACGTTTAATTAATTAATTTAATTATTTATTAACTAAACTCAACCCCTTAGATTAAATATAATTAATTAAATAATTTAAATATAATTAATTAATTTAAATATAAACTTTTATCCACATTGCATTATTTATATTAAATAACCATCAACATGATTTAAATGCAATTATTCTAAATATCTATTTCCAAATCAAGAATCCTTCATAAATAAATAACATTAAAGTAAGACAGACAATGACTCGACACACACAACTGACGACACACTAAGGCTAGGGTGTAGACTTGACACATGTTACCTAGCTACTATCTCCCATTCAAGTTAACCGTTGGATCGACACGCTCAAACCTATGAAGCCAGGTGGAGTCGATGTCATGTACCTGCAATCATGCAACCAAGTAAACAACACCATACAATATATCCAGCATATAATACACACCGTGAAGAAGGAATTACGGATTCATAGGGTGCTCGCAAGCGAGTGATGCAAACTCGTCCTCTTCACCCATACACTCATCAAAACTGACACTTCCATCATAATTCCAATAATCTCATAATAATATCTCATGCTAATTCTACAACATCATTAATCCATTAAAGCATGAGAAACACTAATCAGATAACTACATCCCACAATAATATTTGTCACTCAATAGTAACGATCAAAACATTATAACAAAATGTATCCAGTATCAAAGTAATTGCAACCAAACATAGCATAAAGCAACTTGAACAAGAATCAAAATGGAGGGGTATTACACTACACCTATGCCAAGGATGGGAGCATTGGAAGAGAGTCTAGACGTGCATCTAAGGATAAAGAATAGCAATTTTTTAGATGCAATAGTTTCAGGATGTATGTAAAATGTGGAATTATAAGATAATATTTTTTATCAGAATTGTTTTTTATTAGGTAAGAAGGGATTTTGAAAGATTTTAGATGTTTGTACAAAGAGAAAGATAAGGCAATAAATTCAGCAAGGCACCAAAATACAATCAAAAGAAGTAATTAAGTACAACATTACAAAAAAAACATGAGATTACAGAACCTTGGAAAGAAACCAGCTCAAAGTCAAGGTGATCTGAAAAATTATTTCAAAGATTTTTACTTTACTGCAATACAAATATCCTTCTCCCCAAGACTTATTTTCTTGTAACAAGGAACATTCATAGACTTTAGGAAGAAGTTAGAACCCTCAACCAGCCCTGCAACTTCAAAAGAGAAGTCCATTTTTGTACATGGAATAAGAGATATCGCCTTATTATCATCTTTTTGCATATACTCAGTAGTAGTGATGGACTTTTAAATAGCATTCAAAATTTTTTCCTCCAAACAACATGATTTTTCTTGTTACTCAAGCAATTGACTATTGTACACTTTACTAAAAGAATGGAAAATAATAGGAGAGTCTTCAAGTTCAATCTATTGCACCCAATTGTCATATTTTGAACATAAGATAATTCAAGGAGGGAGTACCCTGTCCTTTTCCATGATAACACAAAAACAAGCAAACAACAATGACTTCTTCAATTTGATAATCAAATCAGTAGCACAATATTGCCCAAAATAATTGACAATAACCATAAAAATTCTTTCATTCTAGAACTCAATGGAAATTCAGGTAGACGAACCCAAACAGAGAACAAGGAGGTGGAGTCATCCATTCAATTGAAACCTGAATACCAAATCTTAAGGCCATTCATCCCTAAAAATTAGGGACCTCCAGAAAGAATCCTTGAACAATCTTTTAGATTGAAAAATAAACAAACAAAATCATTCAACATAATAGTTACTTCAAACCTAACCTCTTAATTTCCAAATCCGAAGTACCCATCTTACAGAGCCAATATTAAAACGATTGCTGCCAAATCTTCGAACAAGCAAATTCAGAATTGTTAGATTGAAGAATGGCTTATTTATGGAGTTTGAACGCCAAAGTTTTCTAGAGCATGAACATCTATCAAATCTTAATTTAAAATTGAATTTCTAAACAAAAAATATGATGCGACTGGTAGGTAATATTTGAAATTGAATTTTTAAACAAAAAATATGATGCGACTGGTAGGTAAGATTTGAAATTGAATTTTTAAACAAAAATTATGATGCGACCGGTAGGCATGCCAAATGTTTGAGAGAATGTGATATGCAATATGTTGTGCCTAGCTCTTTAACACAAATATGGGGTAATTTTGAAAAAATTTCTTATAAACAATCTTCACATATATTTTTTGTAGAGGGGCTTTATACATAAATGAAAATTTGCATGGTATTTAAGAGAAAAAATTGTAAACCGCGAGCTGTGACAAGAATCTACAGACCAAGCAAATGAATTGTTTGACAAAATTCCAGTCATTAAAACATAACAGGGAAGACAAAGGAAGGAATAGATTATAATGTCGGTTTTACGATAAAATGGTTGGCAAGGGAAAGTTTGTTTCAGCAGGTGTGCATGCCAATCATGGAAGCATGAAGCAGGCATGGGAATTTCTCGATCACATAGCTCAAAGTAATATCTAAACCTGCCTTTTTGGATTTTGAAATGAAGATGATAAATAGACAATAATTGTGCAGGTTGAAGAATATACACTCTATAGGCCATAACATGACAAAAGCAAGGTATGTGAATTGCTTGTTAAAATGTCAAACCAGGAAATAGGTGGTATATTGACACAAATAAATGAGAATTTAATATTGGTGAAGGGGAAATATTTTTATCTCTGAACACTTGCAGCCAGCTAGAGATTTTAAAATCTTTTTTTACTGTCAAATGGTTCAAAGGGTCAATGTTGACGAAAATCCAATACAAATATTTATCGCAATTTGGAAAATTATTAGAAGTGGTAATTGGCCAGACAATTAAATTGCATCAGTGCTAGAGCATATTTAATTTATAAAGATTATTACCAGGGAATTGAGCACCAAAAACTCCAAGGTTAGATAGAAGGGTTATTCAAATATTCAAATATAAATATTTTGAAAAAATAGGATGAAATTGGTTTTCAGTTAGCTAAGAAATTGTAGAAGTAAAAAAAAAGGTTGTAAATGGTTTTGAAAATGTAATATTAATTTTTGAATTGGAAGGAAAGTATTTGGAGGGAAAATGCAGAATATAGAAGGATAGCATGTGCCTTCATTCTTGAAGAGATATTTCAATCACTTTTATTAGTTCCTGTTGGGAACTATAGGGGAGCCTTCAATCAGTAATCCACGCTCTTCTGACCAATCAAAATTTATATTTTTTCAATTTTTATTTAGTAGTGTTTATTCCGAGAGCCAAATGTGCTCACTAGTTAACTCCCTTAGCTTGAATTCAATGTATCAAAGTTTTAGGTTTGAGATTACCTAGTTACCATGGTGTTTTGCAATATCATATTGTATTCTTCAACTATGTCTTGTGAAGGTCTGAATAAGCCATTCTTTTGGTCCTAGCTACTCTGTATTATACCTATTGATTCTTAATCTCTCCTCGCCTTCCCTATCCACTTACCATCCTCTCTTTATCATATTGCTTTTCTTCAATCTATGGCTGCTAAAATAGAAAGCTAACATGGTTGCAATAGAAACTCAACAAAATTTTCACACTGGTTTGGAACTGTAGGAATACTTTTAAATTCGATATTTTTATATATTTATTTTCATAAATTACTAACTGCTTAGATAGAGGTTGAAAAAATGGACTCAATTTTCGGTGACAAACATTGTCAAAACATTATAGAAGAGATGGAAATTGACCTCAGTGGAAAACAATAGAAGCTCTGACATATTTTCACCAATTTATTCATGAAACTGGATCATCTTTGCTAAGAAATGTCATGTCACTTTATTTTCTTGACAAAAAAAGTATTGTAAATAATATTGTGTGCCAATCTAAGTAATCCAATTCTCTTATTAAAGAAATCAATTTTCTTTTTATAGTAGATAATGAGAAAAATGGCAGAACCTTCCAGTGAAGACAAAATAGCTTTTAAAGATAACTGTTGGCAAAAGTCTCATGTTATATTGATTGTTATAGGAGAAATTGTTTTGGTTAAATCCTTTAGAGGAAAGTGGAGTATAATCAAGAATAAATTGCTAATTCTTGTAGAACAATTTATACATATTACAAATCTTTAATATTTTGTTCTAATTGCAACATATACAGAAGTTCTAAAAGCCCTTTTAAATACACTAAATTAAACAAAGGATCTTATTAAAAAGTGTGTTGATGTAGATCTTAGCATTGGAAAGCAGTAAAAGACAAATTATAGGAATGACTGTCAAATAAATACTTTGCATCTATGACATTTTCTAATGATTTTGTTGATACCCATTTTATTATGATCAGTGTGGACAGTGCGAGGGACTTGAAAATGACCACAAAAATGATAGATATTCCAAGAAATATTGTATTTTAGCTAGTTTGAAAATTTATAAGTACATTCTCTTGATTTTATTCCTCTATCTTTCATCAATCTCCATAGTTTTTGAGCATTATCCCACCTACCTATTTCTGCATAAATGTTTGACAGAAGAACAAAAAGTGTGGTATTTTTAGGATCTAGTCCATAAAGGAGGTTCGCAATGAATAGTCCTAGCCCCATGTTCTTATGTGATCTACAAGCACCAATAAAACTCATCAACATAGTTACTGCAGGTTTAATTGGAATTTTGATGATAAAGTTTAGAGCTTGCTCAAGATAGCCTGCACGGCCAAGAAGATCAACCATGCATACATAATGATCCATGGTAGGCATAATTAAATAAGATGTAATCATGCTATTGAAGTATTTACACCCTCATCCACTAAACCTACATGGCTACATGCAAATAAAACATATACTAAGCTTACATGACCAAGGTGTGTTCCGTAGGGATTCATTAGTTCAAAGAGTTTGAGAGCATCCTCACGAAAGCCATGCAAGGAATAGCCTACAATCATTGTAGTCCATGACTCAAAATTTCTTTGAGGTATTTTTTCAAATATTTCTTGGGTCTTGTGTATCCTTCCACATTTTTGCATACACGTCTACTAGGGCACTGACAATTATAATATCCGAAGAAAATCCAAATTCAATTACTCTGTGATGGATGTCCATACCATGTTCCAAAACTCCTATTTTGGCATAGGTTGAGAGGATGTTGGCCAATGTTGTGGTATTTGGCTTTACACCTGCTACATGCATTTTCTTAAAACTCTCCAAAGCCTCTCCAACAAACCCATTGTGTGAATATCCTACAATCATTGTAGTCCATGAGATCACATTTTCAACAACCCATCAAGAACATAGAAGCATTCAAGAATCTCAGTACTAGGAAGCTCATTCCAACTGATAGGAAAACATTGAGGGTAGAAAGGTGTTATACTAGTGTCTAAAATATTATGCTTTCCAGGCTATTACATCTGAATCAATCAACAATATTTGAGTCAAGAACTTAAACATAGAAAAAATGATATACAATAGACTAGTAATACATGATATTTTGTTTAACTCTGAAAGTCTAAAATATTTAATTGTCTACTTATTATGTTTCACAGATTCATCAATTTAATTATTTCATTTTAAACATTACTTTGGATAGTTTAAGCTAGCCTACTTATGAAGCCTACAATTGATTAAATTTTTATAGTCAAAACTTATGATAATGTGCTTTTCAATTTGTGCATTGTGCTTTAAGACATGTACTTTGATTTTCCTTTACATGACTTTTAAGTGATTTTTTTTGCATCTCTCTATAGTGTAGTCACTTTGATAGGTAGGCTAGAACTTTTTGTCCTCTTGTATAAAATGTATGGACAAATTCAAGGTTGATCTCTTTCTTGATTTTTTCTTGGTTAATAGTTTTCCACAAATACTACTAGTTTTCTCAATTTCAATCTTCCTAATCTTCTCAGTTGATCATTTTTGAGTGATATCATGATCTAGCATATGATTCTTGGTTGAAATTCCTACATGTTTTCTAGCTTGTCTTCTTAGTTCTACTACAAGACCTTGTTGTACTCAAGGTAGAAACTATTGCACCTCTCACATGTTAGAAACCAGACAGCAAGAGGGAATTTAGAATAAAGATTTATAAGATGAAGGCCCAAACATGCACTAACTCATTTGACCCCAATTTCTGACGAAACCTTCCGACGAAAGCTATATAATCAGATGTATCATCAAGCACTTGTACGAATTTTCATTTTTTTTTAATTTTTACCCCGACGTTCGTCGAAATTTCGATGAACCATTGTTTTGTGTACGTTTCAAAGAAAGATCTTTCGCCGAAATTGGGACGGTCCTGCAAAGTTAAATTGTGGTAGGCATAAATTGAAATGAGCTCAACTATTTATTGCGACAGTGTTTTGCTCGATGGTTTTCTTGGGGAAAATCAGAAGAAACTCAAGAAGATATCGCCAGGTTGAGGGTAGTCATTGTCTTTTTCCATAATTCATTTGTGAAGTCAGATTTGTACTTCCAGGTTTGAAAATCATATTTTAAAGTAACATCTCATCAGATTTCATTTTTAGTCTTGTGCATTTTTAGAATTTCATTTCCAGATTTTAGACCTGGCTTCACAAATTCTTTATAAGGGAATTGTTTATAACTGATGGAAAATTCTTGATGGATTTGGACAAAGATTATATTTACAAGGTTTCAATTTTAACCCTAATGATCAATTTGCAATAGATTTGGGAGCCATAGCTAGATAATATCAAAGGTGTTGGTTATTTTTTTACTATAACCAAGTTTATCTTCTAGACACATAGCATATAAAATCTCAGATAATACTACCTTACAATACCATCAATCTATATTCTAGCCCAATACTACTTATCAAATCCTTATATGAACATAGTCACCTATAACCTCACTCAAGCATTTTAATTAATTCCTTGAATTAAAGCCAAAATGAGAATTACACACACCATAACAGTGAGATGAATAGAATAACCCTTGATCATTTTATTCAAGATAATAATATATTCATACAATGGAGATACATAACCTTGAAATGAGTAATTTTCATTGAGATGCTAGTACTATCTTGAAAATTAAGTACCCATGAAACTAAAACCTACAACAGAATGACACAAAACCTAAGAATAGTATCTTCACTATAATATCAGGCTCTTTACAAATTCGTTCTACAACTTCAGTTAGACTTGACCTAAAGATATCTAACTTGCTAACCCGTATTTCTGGTCCTGAAATCCTTCTTATAGGGAAAATGAAGGAGCAACAAGCATCGGACCAGAAATACACCTGTCACTGGTCACTTGGACCGCCTTATGACATTTCAAAAATTGGTTACAACAGCTGAGTCTCTGGAGAATCTTCTTGTTCATCCCGTCCATTGGAGAATAACTATTGCATTTTCCAAACTTTGAAAACTTGCACCAAAACTACCACCAAGACATAGCCAAAATTTGTTATAACCATAACCCCTGAGTTGTTAACTGCTAGTTGTAGACTCTGTCCTATTCTTGTTCAGTCAAGTACTTTTCTACCCATCCTTGATATTCCTCATCCGTTGGCCAATTAAAATTTACCACCTAATTTACCTTGGCACTGTAAGGTGTATACTTTACTGCTACTTGATTCACCTCCCTTTCAAAAGATTTCAAAAATGTGCTAGTGTTAATGATTTTATCCATACTACTCATCAGCATGTCATAATTTGAGTCATCACAAATCAATTTGATTTGTGCATTGATGATTTCATCTACCCTGTCCTGCCATTGCTACAGTGATCTAACATTTCCTTGGGCATCTACAATATCTGGTAAAGATGTGTCACTCCAGTCATCAAAACTCTTTACCAACTCTTTAATCCTCCTGCTGAAATCATCAGGTAAGGCTTGGAAACCTTGTAGTGACTTCACAAAGTCTTCAATAGGCCTTAATTGTTGAGCCCTATTAGCTGCATTTTGAGAATTTTATTTCCAAATTTTGTTGTGCAAGTTCAATATTTTGATTTTAGGATTATAACAGTTGGAAATCATTGTAAAATCATAATTTAATAATTTCTGGAATTAGCATTTGAAAGTGTTTTTTGGGGTCATTAACTTCAGACTATCTTCTCTTTTGCAGGGGTGATTGCATGCTGATTTTTTTCGTATAAAATATCATAATTATTATATTTTGTTACCTATGTATGATTAAAAATTATTGGAGTACATGTGAATTTGATATTTTTTGAAGATCTAAATATTCAAGCTTGGTAAAGAAAAATCATGTCAAATAATATTAGTCCAGAACAAAATGAAGAGATAGTTGCTAGATTGTGGGCTATATTGAAAAGAAAGGGTGATGGGAAATGTTATTGTCCTTGCAATAATTGCAAGGGCTTAAAGACGAGAAGACTTTTAATCACAACAACTGAGAAACATTGTAGGCAACATGGTCACATTGAAGGGGGGCATGATTATCATTTATTAGTAAGTTGTTCATTATATGTGTTTATATTGATTGAATTTGTAAATGTTTATATTATTTTAACATTTGATATATATATAAAAAATCACTTGATCATGATCATGGTTTATTTGTGTCTATCATTATTATAAAGGTGGGGTGCCCTAGGGCACACGATATGAATTATCATAGCCCAGAGAATGTGGTTTTGCAAGCGGAGGAACATGCAGCTGTGAATATCGAAGATGAAGTTAATGATCCTATGGAAGAAGATGATCATGCACCAGAAAACACAATTGAAGATGATGGTACAAATACATTGTTCCATGACACATGTAGTGGTACATCTGATCATGTTGATCGAGATGACTTTGATGATGTTCATGATTTACTTGTACTTGAGAAGGCATATGAGCCCCTTTATGAAGGCTCCCAAATAACTCTTCTCTCTATTGTATTGTTGCTGGTGAACTTGAAGGTTATGAATGGTTTATCCAACATAGCAATCTCACGGATGTTAAGGTATGTCATATATGTCATATTTTTTCATCTATTTTAATTGTTGTTAGTTCATCGCTAGTAAATAAAGGATGAAGTATGTACCTTTAATATTCTTTATATTAAGAAATTATTTTTTGTTGTAGATTGATTGGTGAATTTTTGTTACCACCATCAAATATTTTACCTCGCTCATACCGAGATTTATCTGGCATTATGAAAGATATTGGAATGGAGTATCAAGCAATAGATGCATGCCCCAGTGATCATATTATATATCATAAACAACATGAATTTGCAACAGAATGCCCGGAATGTCATATTAGTAGCTATCAAACAGATCAACTAACAAAAAAGGTGCCTCGTAAGGTTCTTCATTAAATTCCCATTATTCAACGTATGCAACAATTATTTAGGTGCGAAAAATTAGCACAATTTATGGATTACCATGCACGTAATAGAAGTGGAGATGAGATTTTTTGAATTCCTGTGGATGGTTCTGCATTTAGGGACATGGAGGAAAAATGGCCACACTTTATAGAAGAACATCGTAATCTCAGACTTTCATTGGCAGCGGACGGTGTCAATCCATTTGGAGAACTGAGATCTATTTATTCGGTGTGGCCTGTTTTTGTTATCAACAATAACATTCCTCCATGGATGTCAATAAAGAGGGAGCACATAATGTTGGCAATGATTGTTCTAGGTATTTGTTTACATCAATTTTCTTTAACGTAGTAGCATCTCATTTGTCTTATTTGTTGCATAATGACTTATATGTTTTTTCATTTAATAGTCATGTACATGAATTTATATATATTGCAGTAAAATGGTTATAATAATTATGTAATATTTATGTTCATTCAACTAGGTAAGTACCAAGTTAAAGATATGAATGTATATTTGAGCCTCTTATCGACGAGTTACTAAAGTTATGGAATGGTGTCACTATGTATGACGTATCTAGACCAATAGGACAAAGACGCAATGCTTGTATGGACAATTCATGATGCCCCAGTGCTAACACATTTTTTTGGTATGTTATAATGTTCGACTGCATGACTTTAATGATATTTAATTTTATGAAGTAGATATCATGCATGTTTTTTAAATAATCTATTCATTATATATAATTATAAAAATTGACATATTTAATCCAATTATATATGATATGCAGGTCTTCAAACAAAGGAAAAATTTGCATGTCCAAATTGTGGTCCAAAGATGAAATCTCGTCGTTCAACAAGTTTAGGAAAGTAGGTGTTTGATGAGTATAGGCACTTCCTCCACAGAAATTATAAGTATCGAAATACTGAAAAACATCTTTTCAATGGGAAGGAAGAGACTACATCAAAACCACGAAGAATGACACCTCACATATGGAAGTTAGAATATAATAGAATTAATCATCAAGGTTATACATCGGATCAAATTGTTTATCTATCATTTATGATATGTTTTGAATTTATATTTTTATATTGTGTTGTGTTTACTCATGTTGTAATTGACAATGATTGTCCTTGTTAATTTGTTTAACTTATATGCTTCATGAAGGTCATCAAGGCATTAATGGTCGGCTTCCACAGGGACTGAAAAGTTTTCCCAGACAATTTAGTAGGTTGCCCTACTATGAGTAGCTACAAATTTTGCATTTGTTTGATACAATGCATATCGGAAAGAATATGACAGAAATGTTATGGAAAATATTGGATGGAAGGCATGACAAAGAAAAAATTGTCAAAATTTGTAGTGACATTTAGGAAGCCAGTCATGCAATGAAAAATGTCATTCAATTAAATAGTGATGGAGACCAAATTAATATAAGTGCCCTTCCTTGGTTATTAACGAAGCAGCAAAGCAATGCTATAAAACAAGTCATATGAAAAATTCGATTTCCCACAAGATTTGCTACGAACATAAACAATATCATAACAAAGAAAGGTGAATTTGGGTCGGGGATGAAAACGCATGATTGGCATACCTTCATTAAGGTAATTATTATAGTATATATATATATATATATATATATATTTGTATACTGCATGTACTTTTTAGTGTATTATGTTTACTTCTTTTGGAAAAATATTAATGAAAAGATCATTTTATAATTGCTGCAGTACGTTCTACCTCTATCTCTCCCAGACAACTTCAACAACAATGTCAAGCAATTTATATATGATCTTGGAAAATACATGAGGTAAGTAGCGAAATTTTTTCAATTCGTTGTATATTTTTGTTAAATCTCATTAAAATATTTGTGCCTTGAATCACTTGTAGATGGTTGTCATCTAAAGCAATCCATAAAGAAGATATAAATTATTGGAAGAGAAGAACTCCTCGTCTAATGTGTGAAATGAAAAAGTGTCTACCTTCGACATTTTTCAATGCACAAGAACACTACCTCATACACCAAGTTGAGGAGATTGAATTGTGTGAACCTATACACACAAGGTCAATGTGGATGGTTGAGAGGCACTTGAAATTTTTGAAGGCTTTGGTTAGACAGAGAGCACATCCCGAGGGTTCTATGGTGGAGGGATACATGGTATACCAGACCATGGTGTACATTACTGAATATCTTCCTAAGTTTGCAGCAAAGATCCATGTAGATCGCATTTGGGATCCCAACTCCATTAACAAATTCAAAGGGGAGTACCTGATGGGGAAAGGTAGATTGAGGAAAGTGTCAGGTAATTATAAGATGGTCATAAAGATTAATTAGAATAAATTTTACATTTGGATTTTATGTATATTGTACTTATTTAATTATTAATATTCAATATTGATCAATTATAAATTAAGGTCATATACCGTGGTAATTAACTAACTATACGTCGTTTGTGAATTTCAATTTTTTTTATATAGTTGGCCGAGAGTGGGATGCACTACATTTGTACATCACAAATAATCTTGATTGGATGATGGTATGGATTGAACGATGTCAACAATCTGGTTGCGCATTAACATGGGAAGGTGTGGCTTCATTGGTTAAAGAAGCTCAACATAATGGAGATTCCAATGTTACACCAAGGGAAATTGATTTAGCATATGGTTTAAGAGATAAATAGGTATGTATAAATATATTAATCACCCATATTATTTAATTATTTTGAATTATATTGATGTATATATATGTTGAGATTTTTTTCTTTGCATACATTCAACCAAGAATAAATATGTTTATCAAATGATGATATTTCAATAAGTTTTACATGTTTGACATATTGCAGGTGCAACACCACAAGGCTATGTGGTGCAATGGTCATAAATTTTGAATTAAAAAGTTGGATGACACGAAGAAAACTTGTGATTCTGGGATAACTGCAGTCTTCCAGGTGACTAATGTTTCATCTAGAAGTGACATACATCTAGAAGTCACAGAAAATCAATACTATGGGATTTTGGATGATATACTTGAGTGTGACTTTAAGTCCTTCAAATTAGTTTTGTTCGTTGTCCTATGGTACAAGCTGTGATTGAATGAAAATGATCCCGAGAGAACTATTATTGAACATGATAATGGATTTACCATGGTTAATACAAGGTATTTTGAGTGAGCTGGAAATGAGCCCTATGTTCTTCCAAGCCAATGTGAGCAGGTATTTTACTCACAGGTTCTAGGTAAAGCAGGTTGGTAATATGTTGTTAGACATGATACAAGACGAAGGCCGGTAAAGTATAATGTGGTGGAAGAAGAAGATACTGAAGAAATAGAAGATGATGTAGATGATGATCAGGATCAACAATTAGTTGATGGTGTGCCTGATGAAGATGTTGAAGAGGAGGAACTAGATCATGATGATGTAGGAGTTAATGTTCATGAAGATGATATCTGTGTGGATGATGACATTATCGAAACTGATATCAATGACGATGATGATGATATGACCAATCCTTACAATGTTGAATCTGGATCGGATGATACAGACAAAGAGTTGGATGAAGAAGAAGATCAATGACATTGAAATGTATGAGTTATGTGATTGTATTATCTATTTGATATTAATTTCTTGATAAAATCATATTTTACTTATGTGATTACATAATTAATTTATGATATTTTTAATTTTAATTATATTTGAATTATATTAGAATATGTTCAGTTAACATATGTAAAAAATAAAATGGATAAACCAAAAGATGAAAGCATGAGACCACTACCTTGTTGGGTGTATGGAGTCTAATGAAGATCTATAAAAGTGTAATCTATGATGGCAATAATTCAAAGTGTTTGGCACACCGATGTAGTTTATAACTTGTATAAATGTGCAAGTAAATGACTGACAAACTCTACTTGAGATAGAATGACAATCCTAGTTATGTGATTCTTCTTATTGATCCAATTAATACTCTTTAGTTACTATGATTGACTAGAAGGGTTTAATCTTTACTTGAAAGAACCAAATAATCGCATCTCACAAATACAACAAATGTGTATCAGTAAACTAAATATATATATATGCTTGATATATCAATTTAAACAACAAAAAAGCATCAATAGTATCAACTACTTGGAGCATGAGATGATTACAATGACATTTCACCACTTAAGATAGTCATTTAATTTGCAATTTGGTAGCAAGATCTAAGCTAAGACAAATAGCCACAGAACCTTACAAACACATACGATTTAGGCCAGTGCCATATACTATTGGGGAGTCGAATTCACAAATATTTAGATTTCCATAACAGGTTCAAACACATAACATATAAGATCTTTGACAATATTGCATTACAACAGTGTCAATTTATATCCCAACTGAATACTTACAAACATATCCATCTATGACTCCATCCAAGCATTTTAATTTACTCTTTGAATTAAAGCAAAAATGGAAATCATACACACCATAACAGTGAGATGAACACCATAACCCTTGATTATATTATTCAAAATTGTGATATATTTATACAAAGGAGAGCCATGAGCTCTAAATATATCATTATAACTCAAATTATAGTACTATCATGAAACATCAAACCTTCATGCTGTTGGAACTGTCAAATTCTGACAAATTCATTATTTCTTCATGATTACTAGTCTCCCAAAAAAGATTCATAATGCAAACAAAAAAATCCTCACATAGCATATTTTACCAAAATTCGATTTAAAATTGTGCCATAATGCCCCATAAATTTCATCTGACATTAAAATATTTACATATGAAAATATCGACATAAGTTGATGCAGGTCTCATCGATGATAATATACATATCCTAAATGTATCAGAAAGACATCACAAGGGTCACACCGATCAATTTATACACAGAGAGAATGCGGGTTTGTATATCTTATCGGCAAGACAAAAAGTATCGATGTGACGATGTAAGGTCACATCGAGCTAAATTACCTTTTGCCGATTGGCATAACGTAAAGTCTATCGGAGAGACTTTGGTCATCGAAGAGAGATTTTAAAACACTGCCCGTAGCGTTATTAGTCTTGCCGATAAAGCAAGGGGAGGAATCACTCGGTGAGACAAACGATGCCGGGGAGAATTCAAAAAGTCTTACCGACCCCTTAGGTTACACCAATAGAACTGAGCATACAAAGATAAAGGGTGTTGAGAAGACAATGTGCATGGTCTCGCCGAAGGGAGATCTAAGAGACATCACGGTGAGTATCATTTTGTCGGCAAAAAAAATACTTGGTCATGGCGACATAAGTCAATAAAGTGAGGTCTCGGTGAGATGAAAAGCTTTCGAAGTAAGGTGAAGAACTGTTGGCCCAATTCATTAAGTCTGGGCAATAATTTTTTCTATGAAGGTCATGGCAATAAAAAAGTAGAAAGAAAGAAACTATCGGGGAGACTTGTGATGTTGCGGAAACTGCAAGACATCTTAGCGGATGGGTGAACATTGAACAGGTGGATTGGCCAGAGGTTTGAAATGTCTTACCGATGTTATCTTATTAGTGAGACATCAAACGGGTCATACTGATAAAGTTATACACTAGGAGAATGTGGGTTTGTATTACTTATCGGTAAGACAAAAGGTATTGGCATGACGGTGTAAGGTCATATCGAGCTAAGTTACCATTTACTAATTGGAGAAAAGTAAAGTCTATTGGAGAGACTTTGGTTGTCGAAGAGAGATTTCAAAACACTGGCCAAAGCGCTATTGGTCTTGCTGATAAAGCAAAAGGAGGACTCAATCAGTAAGACAAACGATGTCGGGAAGAGTTCATAAAAGTATTACTGACCCCTCGGGTTACACCAACAGAATTGAGCATGCAGAGATAAAGGGTATCAATAAGATGATGCTCGTTGCCTTGCCGAAGAAGAGGTGTATTGATGAGACATGTCATCGCGGGGAGATCTAAGAGACATCACAGCACGTATTATTCTGTCGGCAAAATAAATTACTTGGTCTCGATGACATAAGTCGATAAAGTAAAAATCTCGGTGAGACAAAGTACTTTCAAAGTAAGGCAAAGAACCGTTGGCCTGATTCATTAAGTCTGAGTGATAGTTGTTCCGGTGAAAGTCATGGCGATATAAAAAGCAAAAGGAAAGAAACTATTGGGGAGACTTGTGATGTTAGGGAAAGTGCAAGACGTCTTGGCGGATGGGTGAACATTGAACAGGCAGATCAGCCAGAGATTTGGAATGTCTTGCCAGTATGAGCCCTGATGTGACAACGAGAATTTAAAAAAAAAACTTGCAACATTCATGTCTCGATCGGTAAAGACATTAATGGTGCCTCAAAGCATAGGAGATTTTGCATATCAGGGTATGATCAATTGAAATCATTGTCTCATAGAATTCAAAGCGAAGAAGAGCAAGGGAACCAGCAGAGCAATTAAGGCATTCACCTGGCTTGAGTTTGGAAGAAGTTACAGTAAGTTTCTTGTCCTCTCAGAATTCGTAAAAATTTGAATTATGGAAGGCACTAGTTCAGGAAAACTAAAGGGAAGAAAACCCGGGGAGGCAAGCCAATCAAAAGAAAAAAGCAAAAGACTGAGTTGCAACCAGAAGGTACTGAAAGGAAGCTAAATCAAGACCTCATAGACCAGTTACCTAGTTCTAGACCTAAAGCTAGGCGTTTTGCACAACTCAAAGCAGAAGTTGACAAATTGGATGACAAATGTAAATTTATAGGTGATATTTGGACTCTGATTAGAGGCTATGAGTTATTCAATTTCCATTACTACAAGAGAAATCACTTTGAGCCAGTATGCAATCCATGGAGGCTCAATTCAGGGAAATTAGTGTGCCCTAATGTTTTTATTGACGTCGAATTGGTAAAATTGCTGGTCAGACACTATGATTCAAAAAACAAAGCTATATGTGATTTGTCAAGGAATCCATTGATACATGTATCTGAGAATGCAATTGCTGAGGTTTTTAGAATGGAGGGAATATGCAGTGAGAAAGTAGCGAGTGAAGAGATCGATAGCGAGTTTAGAAGGATGGACACCATTTATAAAGGGTGGAGGTTACCTCTACACAGAATTAGGTGTCATGGAAAACCTACTCCAATGGAAGACAGTGAGGAGCCACCCTTTCATGTAGACCTCTTCAAACCTTAACTAAAATATACTTACTACTCAGTGGGACAAGTATTAGGGATAGAGGTACCTGAGCATATGGTGGTTGTGCCCATGGTGATTGTTGCAGACATTGAGTATCACAATTCCAGATCATTTGACTATGTTGAACATGTTTTTAAAGAGCTGGATGTAGGTTTGATGGCGATAAAGAGTGCTGCTTATGTTCTCCATCTCAGAAATTACTCACTGTTGATGCACTTAGTGTTGTATTTTGGACAAGAGTTAGGTTTATGGTCCCAAGAGCTGAGGATTTCACAATCCGACAAGGAAGGTAGGCCATTTCCTGTTCAATTATGGACTGTTGTTTGGGACAGCAGGTTTGCCAATTCAAATTTCTTGCATTTTAAAGAATTCTTTGTGAAACCCTTGTATAAAATTTTTAGCCATCCTTGTGATTATTCTTTATCTGAACAAGTAAAAAGGTTTCTTAGGCCTAGAGATTACAATGGACCAATTAACCACAACTGGGTGGATTGGTATTGCTTCGAGAATACCACAATGATTAGGGTTTATGGCTTTGAGGATACACCTTTCATTCTGCCCAGAACTATCCCAGATAGAATTGCATACCTAGAAATTGTTAGGCAAATGGATTACTCTAGTGTTATGAACTTAATTTCATATGGGAAATAGGATTTTATGCCTAGTAAATTGTGTTTTAGTGATTTCACTATATTAGCCAAGGAAGGTTATGATCAGATTTTGGACAAATTATTGCACTAAAACATGAGAAGAGCACCAGTGAGAAAGAACTTTGATCCAGAAGGGTATATCCACTCTGCCAGACAAAAAGTAAATCCCAGAGGGTACCATCATGTGCCCTTTAAATCTGATGACATAATAAAAAATCGGGAGGCAGAGGAAGTTGAAATTATGATTGAAAAACATAATCAGGAGTTGGTGGATGCTGAGTTGTTATCCTCCATTAATGGGATTTCAAAAATAGACATCCCATAAAGCTCATCTAGGAAAGTTTCAAGAATGAAGACTCAGGAGTATACCTATGTTGCCAGAGAAATAGATGTTGAGGAAACCATGGATGTAGATACAAGACATGAAGACTATAGGTCTTTCATATCAGATGATGAATTTATAAAGACCTCGGAGTTTAAGACATTTTTATATAAGCAAAAAGGGAAAGAGATAAGGGGACAAGTTGACAATGTCATTCCAAGGAATGAGGATCAATTGTTAAAAAGCTTAAAAGATGAAGTAGACAAAGAGATGATTGGCATGACCCCTAAAAAGGGAAGGGAGCTGCTTGAAAAGGCAGGTGTTATGATTTTTTCAAGTTTGGATATGAATTTTGTATTAGTTTTTGATAGTTTCTTAAAAGATAACAATGCTACCCACAAGCTCAGTATAGAGAAGGTGACGAAGGTATACACAGGATCAAGATACAATCCTGATGATGAAACATTGATGATTTGGGCCTTGTATCCTCCTCACAAGAAATCAATTGTTATTGATACTAAAAAGGCATGTAGACATGTCATGACCCTGAAGGCTGGGGAGGTTGATCCTGTAGCGACTGCTGATATTGGGATAAATATAACCAAGTTGAATAAAGCCCAAATCCAAGCATTGATAAGGGAAAGGGAGATGTACAAAACCAATAATGAGAGGATGTTGAGAGAGAATGAATGCTTGAATGATTTGGTAGGTGGTGTAACATAACCAATAAGGATGCTCACTCAAGGTGAGAGTTCACAGAAAAAGACCATTGGGAAGGGTCAACTACATACTCTCAAGGGAGAATGGATGCATTTACTGCAATAATAAAAAAAAGGCAGGTTGTTTTAACGACTTGGTTAAATAAACTCTGGGGAAAACATTCACAGTACTAGATGCAATAAAGGAACACAGGAGAGTGGATAGCAGAATTTGGGAAAGAATTGAGGAATTGGAGCAGGACACTCCTAGTAATGAAGAGATTGAAAATGCCAATTTTATTATGGATAGGCACAGGGATTTCTTTGAGGAGTTACAAGGGGATATGCAGGGATTGACAGAGGCTACCGAAAATAGATTGACCAAGTTATGTGATGATGAAGGGAAAATGAAGGAAGCGACTACATGGAAAAGTGAGTGTGAAACAATACTCCAAGGGATACTGGAGACAACCACTGTGAAAGATGTGATATTGGATACAACATGTGAAAAAAATGAGTGAATGATAATGATGGAGATTGTGATCTGTGATGCATTGGGAGATGCCGACACTCATGAGAGCGTGGATTATACGGAGCATATGTTTGCAGTCCATTTGTGGCTTAAGAGAAATTAGTTAATAGTATATTTGTTAAACCTTTTATGCTTTAAAACTTTTTGAAAAGGCACATCCTTTTGCAAATTGATGTATAAGTATCCATTGTTGGATAAATGTAAAGGGGTAGAAGATAGAATTAGAATAGGATAGACTGCTGTAAGCATTAAATTTTCAGAAATGATGACATTCAAGGAGACTATCTTGCATGTATGAACTTTGAAGGAGATAATGAAAGACTGTTTATTTAGTGGCTTCATTCTGGTATCAATTGTTTGTTGGATTCTTGTGATTATTTGATTTTCTCGAATATGATGTGTCTTGGTTGTTTAAATTGAAGTATCAAGTATATATTCAATTTATCAATACACATTTTTTGTTTCTGTGTGATTTGGTTTATTGGATTCTTGAAAGAAGAATTAAAATTCCTTTCAATAAATTATAATAATCTGGGAATGCCATTTGGATCAATAAGAAGAATCAGATAATTAGATTTGATATTTTGCCTCAAGTAGGGTTTATCAATTACACTCTTGCATGTTTATTCCAGTTGTAAACTCATAGTTATATGCCAAACAATTAGAGGACCTGATAGATAGAAACCATTCATTAAAGGCTTTCATTTGACTCTGTTTTACCCAATAAGGCACTGGTCTCCCTTATTTACATTACATTAGTTTTATTCATTTCATTTAACATCTCTTAATTGAACATATTAATTCATACCTTGATATTGCATATACAATTTATACCAAAGTTGGATCATATCTTTCCACTGTTAAATTGCCATTTGTGGATAGTTAGATCAAGTAGGAAACATAAATTGAACATATTAATCTAGTATAAGAGTCAACCAATCATAAGGAAAACATAATATGAAGATGAATTTTCTCAAATCTTGTGGTTGTAGATGCCCTTTTGAAATCTATGCAAAATGTGGGAGGATAGACAAAGCTCATGAACTATTTGACACAATACCTCAAATAATTGTAATCTCATGCAATACACTCTAATTAGAAAAGTCTCATCATTGCCCTCATAACAATCTATCAAATTTTTTTTGTGTCTATTGTGTTATACCCAATTTGGGACATGGGGTATAACAAAATAGACACTGAAATAAATTGAGATATTACAATTCTTTGAGAAATTTTGTCAAATAGTTCACAAGATTTTTCTATCCTTCCACATTCTGTATAAATTTTAAAAGGGCATCTACAACCACAACATTTGAAAAAATTCATCTTCATATTATGCTTTGATGGATGTCTATACCTTGTTCCAAATCTCCCATATTAAGGAAACCAATAAGGATTTTGGTGAAGGTTGTGGAATTTTTCTTTGCATCTACCAATTGCATTTGTTTGAAAGTTTCTAAAACCTTTTCAACAAATCCATTATGTGTATATTCTAAAATCATTATAGTACACAATTTCACATTTATTTGGCTTTGCATCTACCAATTGTATTTTCTTGAATTTCCCTACAATATTTTCAATGTAGATCTCTTTTGTGGATATCTTATAGTCCTTGTAGTCCACATCACTTTGTTTTTTGAAGAAACTATTACCATATATTTCTTATTTATGTTCTAAATTGGATACATGTTTATAAGTTTGATATTACAATTAATAATATTAATTTTGGCAAGACATTAAAAGATTTTGTTGATTTTAAAAATATATGCATCCCAATGTAAAAATGCCAACAATGGAAGCAATGATTGTAACACATAATTTTTGATGTAGTATCCAATTCAAAGGATGATGTTACAATTTAGGGTTATGATTGGGTATTTAAGTAGGGTTAGGATTTAGTGTTCGGGTTAGTGTTAGGTTTAGAGTTAGGGTTAGGGTTAGGAAAAATAATGTTAGGATTAGGTTTAGATTAGGGTTTATGTTTTATAGTTAGGGTTAGATTTATATTTTTGGTTATGGTTGGGATTAGATATGAAATTAGGGTTAGGGTTTAGGATTACAATTAGGGATTATAGTATTAGGGTTATATCTAGAATGAAGTTTTAGGGTTATTGTAATTATGATTAAGGGTTGTTTTTATATTTGGCTTAGAGTTGGGGTTAGGATTAGGGCCAAGGATAGGGATAGGGTTAAGTTTAGGGATAGGTTTAGGGTTATTAGAGTGAATGCAACTAATTAATAAAATAAATAATATTTAGGGTTAGGTAATTAGGGTTAGGGTTGGGGTTAGAGTTTTGGTTGTGGTTAGGGTTATAAAGATAGGATAAAGGTGAGGGTTAGGGTCAAGGTTAAGGTTTTGAGAAAAAGGGTTAGGTTATGATTTGGATTACCCTAAACTCTAACCATAACCATAAACCTAATCCCAAACCTAACCCTAAAGAAAACACATAACCTAACCCTAATTGTAGTGTTTGAGGCTAGGCTCAAACACTATATAACCTAACCCTATATAACCTAACACATAACCTAGCACTAGAAAAAATTCTTCTCCCAAACAATCTCTTCTACTTCTATTCACGCCTACTAGAGTTCAAACATTCAACATTGGTGCTTCAACCATTCATTCAAAGCTAAGAATTTGAAAGCAGTGTTCATTTGTAATATAATTAATCATTTAACAATATTATAATTATTATTAATCTAATACAATATTGATATTATTAATAATATACCAATAATATTAATAATCTAATATAATTACTATTAATGTATAGATTATATATAATCTTAATATATCAAATATATCATTATAATTCATATAATGTAATATAATATTGTTATATAATATATTAATATTATAACATTACTATTAATCAAAGTGCTTTAATATTTATGTCGAGTTTTAGTACATTATATGACAGGCTACTAAAGCGGCTCTGAGATGCCGTGCTCAAAATCAACGGTGATGTTATAATCTTGATGAAAAGTTGTTTGACGGTTATGTTCAGTGCTGGTGACTACTATGAATGAACACGATTTCCCGTCCTCAAGTGATACAAAGATGCAAGGTTTTTATTGATTGCGATATCACGGGTGAGCACCACATGTCTTTCCTTGGCGATGCATAATGTGGTGGGCCCTTGGTGTTGAGATGGAGATTGCATCAACCTTTTGAAGGCAGTCGTTCGATAACTTCTCAAACACAAGAAGATGTGATTTTGGCCCTATTAGGAGAAGATTTAAAAGTTGATTCTCAACATGAGAATGTATTATACTCATGAGGTAATAATAATTAAAAAATAAAAATGAATGTTATTATAGTAAGAAAAAGGAGCACATAGTGTGGACTTGTATAACTCAAGCCAATGATGTTCTTGAGGGAGAACTTAAAGAAAAATAGAATGATGTTAGCTTAGACTATATATATTTGTTTGTTTCAATCAACATGTTTTATTGTGAGGAATGTAAAACTTAACGGAGGGTGTTGGAATATTAAGATTAACATTAATAAATTCACCTTACTAACTTATTAAAGGTGCTTCTTTTTGTAACTCTATAGCCAACTATTCAATGGTCATTTTTCTAATGACTCCTTTCTCACTCTCTTGGAGGACAAACGTGACATTATTTAGGATATTCAATGCCTAGATATTTTCTGGAAGTTTTAAGGTCACATATATAGTGGCATAAAACTCAATGTTATAGGAAATCATTCTTAGCCAAGCCCAATTTTTTCAATTCCTATGGATAGAAGGGGGTTGATCATAAGGAAGTGTTGAGATTCCTAAGCATCTCTTTTACCTTTTAGGTTTCTCCTTCCTCTTTAAGGAAACATATCATTTCTAGAGCTGAGAAAAATTATCATATTAAATTATGAAGCCCCTTTCTTTGGCAAGGAGATTCCATGTGTGTTCAAAAATTCTTGTTGCACACATTTCCATTACTCATGTTGCTAAGAACCTTGAAAATCCTCATATTTGAAGATTGAAAAAATCCAAAGGTATATTTTATGGCCTCCCTTTAACCAAGGAAAATGGTTTCACAAAGTATCCTAGGAGTTTTATTATTTCCCTCATGACTATAATAGGCTTGGCTTACTTTATATTCACTACTCTAAATGGCACCATAATAGGCTTTGCTTGCTTTATATTCACTACTCTAAATGGCGCCATAATTTTTTAAAATTTAATTAACATACTCTAAAACCTAACTAAAGTAGGTTGTAGCTCATCAAATTGGACAAGTGAAAGGTCAATACCAGCACTGAGGAAGACTTTGGAGGAGTGAAAACAAGGTCAATACCAGCGCCGACGAAGAGTTTGGAGCTAAAACAAGGTCAATATCAACGTCGAGGACCAAGTTGTGGGTACTCAGGGAAAATCGATGACCAAGGGACAATGAGTACTATAAGTTTGGCACCCCCATTCTCTTTAACCTGCAATTTTCATGCCTAGTTTCCAAAGATCTTCTCGCACATTGGCCCCCCCATTCTTGTAAAATGGTACAAGATAAAACAAAAAAAATAAAATAGCTTAGTCTTTCACATTTTTATAGTGATTACTAGAGGCACATAAACCAATTATTCATAATAGAAGAATTTGATCATACTTTTCCAATGATGGCATTATGAGAAAACCTTAGGTTAAATGAATAATTCCTAGATAAGTTCTTGAAATCATGTCCAACGTATAAGAGAAGACCGCTGCTATGTGTACTTGGATAACATGGAGAAAGGCTCTTTGGGCTCTTTCATCAATCTACGTATTGTTAAATTTTAACAACTAAAAGTGAGAATGAAGAATCTTATCTAGAATGGTGGCCAATTATGCTTCTCAACACCTAGATTACAAAATCCTTGTCAATATCATTACCATCACAATTAAACCTATTGCTTGAGATATAGTCAGAGAGGTAAACAAATTAGCTTTCTTGATAGTAGATACATTCTAGACTATTCAATCCTTGCATCGAAGATTGTTGAATGGGCCCAACAAACTACTCATGATGCCCTTACTATTAAGTTAAAAGTTTGACAACGCATATGATTGCATCAAATGTCCTTTCATTTATAAAAGGCTCAAATGGATTTATTTTCAACCCTAAATTATTATCACACATTCAAAATTACAAAATATCAGTTAATGAAGAACCCTCATTTGAAGGTGATATCGTCATGAACTTTGAATGAAGAACCTTCATTCAAAAATGATGCCATGTCAAGACTTTCAAATGAAGGTATTTTTTATTTTAAATATTTCATGTCCAAAATACTTTATAAAAGGAACCTTGGAATGAAGGACCTTCAAATGAAGACCTTAATTCAAAAAAATGAGACATAAGTCATTTTAATACCCACTCCAAAAAGGTAATGGCCGAATATATCTCACCCAAGGTTTTACATGGAACATTAGGATTTATATGAAAGCCAAGGTAAAACCCAACCCTAGGTTCCTCCCAAACAATGTAACAAGCCAAGACAAGGGCAAACCATAAATGGAATTTAAAGAACAAGATTTGAAACTCCATCAAATCCACCATGATGCACACCAATCCACCGAGTTACAATTCCAAGACAGTGGGTGGATTGGTGGATGTAATTTCTATTTAGCCCTCAAACCCTTACACAGACACAACAGGGTAGTCCCTGTATTTGATTGTTTAATCCCACAAAATAGTGATTGAGAAATTCAAAACAAATGCAAATGTAAGGGAACACATATATTTATCTACACCAATGATCTCAGAGAATTTCAAGCTTGTATGGATCCATACAACACAAAAGAACTTCAGAAAAATTGTAAAAACACAGAAAATTGCTTCAAGAACATGGTATCTTATATGAAATTTCGGTATCAACTCCTCCAACAATTGCAATGGGATGGGAATACAATATGATAGAAGTGGGATAAAAAATGCATCGTTTGAAGCATCAAACCAATATGCAAAGATGAAAGAAAGTGCTAACCCCTTAAATTGAAAAAATTTCTTTTAACTTTAAGTTTGTTGGGTAGCCAATTCTTTTAAGTTATCAAATCCTACCATCATACATAATCAAAATATTGTTGTTTCAAATGACTATAAGCACTAAATTTCACTATTTGAAGATGTTGAAACCTTTTCATAGAGAATTAGAACATTGATGCGACCACTCATCTTACCTTAAAACATACCAAAAGTCTCCTAGAAATTAGACATAGGAAGATTTAAGATGACTTAAACAATTTTTATTGCCAAAGCATAAAATTATGATGACTTTACCAAGCCTAGTACACACTCCCTCCCTATTAACCACTTAGACATATGGAAATTAAATGTCAATTTTCTGCTATTTTTAGTCATGTAGGTGTCCAATAAACCACTTGGTGGTGTTTTCCTTCAAGTTTATTTATTTGAATGAAAAGCAAAAGTAATTTGATTACAATTAGAGAATACATTTGACGCCTTGGTTGTGTAATTGGTGGACCATAGTCACATTTAACACTTGTTACAAAGTTTGGGAGTTAAAATGTTAAGTAGATTTGATTTTTGATGGACACATTTGGACTGTAGTAACAATAACTTGCAATCTATCAAGACTTGATTACCTTATAACCTTTCAATTTCTAGCGATGAAATGATAGATTAATCATAATGTCACCTTTGGATCACATCACCATGAAAGAAATTCATCCATCATCCTTATGAGTGCAGGAACCACAAAATAGGTATTTGTCAGATTTTTCTTCCTCAAGCGAGGGAAATTTAGGAAGAGAAGAGGAAAGCGAGACATGTAGTAGGTCTAAAAGAGGGAGATCAACTAGAGGTCAAAAGATTAGAAGAAAATTCTGTAAATGCATGGAATTTTTTCTTACTGAAGGGGGGGTCATGTTCTTATGATGATGAGAGCATAGGCGACATCGAGGTGCCCTTGAGGTACAAACATCTATGGAAACAATGGGTACCCAAGGAGCTTCCTCCAATAAACACTAATCTTTGTGTCAACGAGAGGATATATCACATAGCACCATCATCATTACATGGTTTGGGCCTATTTTGCATGGACAGCATAAAAGTTTGTTATGACAAAGTTACTAAGTTGATGGAGTATGTTGGACCCTGTTACAGTTACAAAGATTGGATGCAATTGGTTCAATATACACGAAGTATGCGTAGGTATGCACCATCAACAAATTATATACAACTAAAAAATAAGGATCAAAATAAATGAGTGGCTAGGTACATTGATGGGAGGCCAAAAGCATCGGGGAATATTGTAGGGTTTATAAATAGTACACGACCTAGGTCAACAAATAAGCAACCCAATTGTATATTCGTGGCATGAGAGGGAAACCGCGTATTTGTATGTGCGATAAAATCAATAACTGTAGGGGAAGAGTTTCTAATCGATTACAATTTGAATCGCTTAGATACAAACATAATTACTATGGGGGTGGTATGTACTATATATATACCATTTTACCCAACCTCCAATTAATGACTCCAATATACCATTTTATTATTATGTTTTTTTTCGTAAGTCTATTGGTTTCATTTCGGTAATGTTTTTTATATTTAATTTTTGTCACAGTGGGACATTGATCATACGAGGAAGGCTCCGATCGAGAGCACAAATCGTGATCCATCTTCAGGCGCTTCTATCAGATAGGTTTACCTCATTGTAATTGTACAAATTAGATACGAGCAAAATGTTTTATTATTATTTTTTTTCATGAGTTTATTAGGTTAATTTTGATAATGTTTTTAATATTCTTGTTGCAGTTGGCTGATCGGGGAATGGCACTAGCAGTAGAGGAGAGCATCCATATGGAGGTGCAGTCACTATTATGCGATGATGACATCGCGTTTTCCATAAACCCTGTGGATATGATGAGGAAGGCCCAAAAAAAATGCAATCAAGAAATCCTTTAGTTGGTATTCGTAGTGCCTCAAACAAATGAGATAAGAGAAAGGGTTAAAATATTGTCTGAGAGAGAAAAAAACTTGGAAGTAAGCTATCATGAGATCTTTAATTATAACATAAGTTCATTCATGGTTTTATATTTTGTACTCTATTATGTCATGAACTAAAATATGTGTTGTTTTTACAGGATTATTTGCATCCTCATGATCATGCTACTGGTTGTGATCAGGGTACTGCAAGTGTTTCTCAGGAAGTAGGGGACAATACAAGTGTCAATCCCGATCTTCCTGCGCATACAACACATCATTCAACCCCATCATCTATGCCTATATTGTCATCTAAAATTTCAGCAACACATACCATGCAGGCATTTGGTAGTCCACCCTCTGACAGCGAACACATGCCACTACATGTGTCAAAACCTATGGATGCAGAGGCCACTACTATTAGTGATGTTTTAGCAGCATTTCCTGGATCTTCCCGTAGTACTAGAACGGGAACTTTGCCGGTCACATTTGTGGTGACTGAGGATTTCCTTTCCTAAAGATAGAGAAGGTCCCAGGTACTTTAAAATGTTCTAATTATTTTATTTTATTTTTAAGTAAGTGCTAACAGTGGGGATAACGCCCTATTATATTGATTTACAAAATGGCAATATTTTCCTACATTATAATTGCTTGTTTATAGCCACTATATATCTGACTGTATTCTTATCATGCTTTATACTACTACATAGCTATATACTACTCCCAGTGCGTACCCCAACTTTACTACATGTTTCATTCTCCTTTTGTTGAACCAATCCTCATTTTGAACAAACCTTGCAAAGGCGTTCATGTCATTGCTGATTATGCCCACCCGATATACATCCCATGCATTGCCTAGGAAGCAACTCATTACCTTGGTTTGGTGTTGTGAGCTGCTAGTGCATTCCTCCCCAGCTTTAACCTCCACTTTTTTCCTGTCTCCCCCTGCCCCATGTTCTCCAAAGATGTATTTTAGGGAGCTCACCATACCTTCCGCGGGTAGTTCCAAGATAGCATTTTCCATCACTTCAATGTTGATTAGCATAACAAAACCCCCAAGCTTCTCCACCAGTACTTCTCTAGCACCTAGAACATCTATTAATAGGCTTAGGACTGCCTCATAGATTATTCCATCACACCAGTGGTTCCCCTCCTACAGGATCTCCTGGGTTATTTTCTCTATTTCTTCGATCACTTGCAGGGAACCGACTGAGAAAATTCTTCTGCACTGGGCTCTCAACATCTCGTTCAAGCAGATACAGTGCACACCAAACTTATACACCATTGTCCTTCTGAAGTTTGAGTTTGGAGTAGTGCCTTAACACCTTTTATCCCTCGGCTTCCAATAAATGCTTGCGCTTGTCCCATGAGTCTGGCACAACTTCCTAATGCTTTGGCTAAATGCTGCTCGAGTCTTATTTGTTATCCCATCCAATTGTCCCAACTCACTGCTTTTTAGAGATTTCAGAGATCTTTCATCCACCCAAACTGTCGGTGATTAGAAGTGTTGGTAGTTCTAACCATTGCCCCATGCAGTTGTCAACTTTTATTACCTTTCCTTGATTTACTCCATAGTTTTCCAAGAGGCCCGCAACCTTGTTAGCTTCCCTATAGACATGTGATAAGGTATATTCATTTAACTTCCAAAGAAGGGATTTGATTGCTCCTATCCAATTCTCTAGTTTCCAATTTGGTGTTTTCCCCGATGTGATTTCCTAAATGCAGATTTGAGAATCACCTTCTATTTCTATCGAATCAATTCCTTTCTTTATACAGACTTCCAATCCCAATGCAAGTGCCTCCATTTCTGTATATTATTCGTGCATGTATCTAAGTTTCTAATTATACACCTTGCCCTTTTGAGTTTCTAATTATACATCCTGCTCCTACAGGAAATGATGTTTTTTATAAACATCTAAGTGATATTTCATTGGAGCTCTTCGGGCCCACCATACGTACATGGTGGAATGCCCAAAATCAAGATTTAAAAGATGAGCTCATTAACCGTTTAGTTGTGTTGTTCGGTGATAAAACATTCAACCGAACCAAGGTCCTTAAGAAAGTTGGTACCTATCTAAAGTATGTGAGGGACAAATATAGGTCACATTTAGAGAAGAACATAAAGTACAAGTGTCCCCCCATGATTCCAGAAAGGGAGTGGAAGGACTTGGTGTCAGATGGAAAGGATAAGGCTGAAAAGAAGAAAGGAAAGATACTACCAGGCCAAGGAAGGTATGTGATACTATCAAAAATTTAATTATATACTGATTAATCTTTCTTCTCAAATAATCTAACGTATTTCAAATTTTTCATAGGCTGCCCGACACATCGAAGGCAACAAAGGCAAGACTAGAAAAAAATGGGCAGCACAAACCTGGCTTTGGTGGTTATATGAAAGTATCCGCACGATTTGTAAGTATCAATAAATGAAATATTGCATCCAAATAATAAATTGCAAACAATTTTGGTTCTATCACACCATAGAAGCAAAATTCATGATCGTATGCAAAAATGCAGGGCTTTGATTTCAATAGAGTGCCCATAGAAGAGGACCTAAAGATTGCCTTCAATCAAGGCTATGGAGCCCTGACTGAATAGCTAAGAGTCTCAACTGGGAAAACACAATCTTCCACTGCATCCAACACGCAGGTAAATAAACTCAATAAATTTTATTTCAAATTGAATACTTGTGCAATCTGTTCAATATTAATTTCCACCATAATAATGTGCATATTTGTTTTACATAGATAAGCAATGATAATCCTACCCATGATATTGGAATGCAGCCTGGTGAGGGTGGAGTGCAACCTGCCGATGAAGGCCATGGTGTGCATCCTGGTAATGGATGTATTCATGTCCTATACAAAACGCAGTATGGATTAATACAATTAAACATCTTTAATTGCATTTGGTGTATTAATCAATGTAACCTTTCGTGTTTAAACTTTAGAGCATATAGAGCATGATCAACATGTTGAGCATGATCAGGCTAGACAAGATCAGGAACATGATGTGGCTCCATCAGGTAAGCAGTACCACTCTAATGTTCTTTTAAACATATTTAATTGCAATTGGTGTATTAATTAATGTAATCTTTCATGTTTCAACTCCAGATCAAGATTTAGAGGGTGTTCAACATGTTGAGCATGAGGCTATAAGACAATACCAGGAACATGATGTGGCCCAATCAGGTAAAGAGCACCACTCTGATGTTCTTTTAATTAATGAAATACGTGTAACAATAATAATAAAACATATCAATTAAACATTTCTTTGCTATTGCAGTAGACCCCCCCTTGCAGCCGCGTCCATGTTGTGAGTACACGACTAGGCATACATTAAGATCACGAGCAGAGCTCATAACAACTCAAGGTGGGACAGATGATTTTGAAAACGATACTCCACTTCAGCTTTTTTTAGTTGCAAAAAAGAAACAAAAAAAAAAGTGATTGTAATCATATTATAACAGCCATAATTTTGATAATATGTAAAAACTGAAAAAATAGAATATGTTAATGAATGAATCTGAATATGTTAATGAATAAATGTTATATGTTATTAATGGATGAATGAATGAATGAATGTGAATATGTTAATGAATGAATGTTATATGTTATTAATGCAGGATGAATGAATGAATGTTAATGAATGATTAATGTTATATGATCAGGTATGGGGAATTGAGAGTGATGTGAGGGGTGGGGGGGAAGGGCCAAATGAGCTTCCACCTTCATGTGGTTGGCCCTATTAAGTAGATATTATTAAACTATTCTCAAAACAAAGAGAAGCTCAATAAGGTAAGTAATGCACTTTTCAATATAAGAAATGCATCGTTTGAAGCATCAAACCAATCTGCAAAGTGCTAAATTTTCACTATGAACATTGTGTTGTGTGTGGATTTGGTTTCAAAGCTCTATTGATGGAGATAGCTTGTATAGCAACCAAGAAAATAGTTATCATTATTGCTGCTACAAATAGGCTTGATATCATCAATCCTACATTGTTAAGGCCTGGCCAACTTGACTACTTTTATATATCACCCAGAGTCACCCTGATAAGTATTTTGATCCATTTGTATCATCATCAACAAGAGATCATGTATCGATAGGATATTCTATAGTTTCCCTAACGTGGTGAGTCTCCCCGATGATTATTCTTTCGATCTCAACTATGTCACCAAGACTTTTGTCAATGTAATCTTATCGGCGTCACATAGTTGGTCAGGTAGACATTCAAAACTTACTCCGATGATATATGTCTTGCCGATATGCTTCCCTCGTGCTTCGTCGATGAGACAAGATGTGTATCTCGCTGATGAAACATTATCACTGAGACCAAAATCCAGTCCTCTCGATATATCTTCTCAAGCAATTTTGATCACTGTAATAGTCTTGATCTTTCATCGATATGCCTATATTTCAATGAATAGTTTTTTTTTTTTAAAGTGCAATGTTTAGTTGAATTTACGATGAACCGCAAAAAGCATCCGACGAATTTGTAATGTATCCGAGTAATTTTTGCCATAATGACTTGCCTATTTTGTTGCGCATTCGATGAACTTCAATTGCTATTTCAATCTAAATTATGTCACCAAGACTCCTGCCGATGTAATCTTATCGGCATCACATAGTTGGTCAGGTAGACATTCAGAACTTACTCCAATGATATATGTCTTGCCGATATGCTTCCCTCATGCTTCGTTGATGAGACAAGATGTGTATCTCGCTGATGAAATGTCATCGCTAAGACCAAAATCTACTCCTCTCGATATATCTTCTTAGGCAATTTTGATCATTGTAATAGTCTTGATCTTTCACCGATATGCCTACATTTCAATGAATAGTTTTTTTTCTTTTGAAAGTGCAATGTTTCGTCAAATTTACGATGAATCGCAAAAAGCGTCTGACAAATTTGCAATGTATCCCACAAATTTTCACTGTAATGACTTGCCTATTTTGTCGCACGTTCGGTGAACTTCTATCGCTATTTCAATCTAAATTATGTCGCCAAGACTCCTACTGATGTAATCTTATTGGTGTCACATAGCTAGTCAGGTAGACATTCAAAACTTACTCTGATGATATATGTCTTGCCGATATGCTTCCCTCGTGCTTCGTCGATGAGACAAAATGTGTATCTCGCTGATGAAACTTCATCATTGAGACCAAAATCCAGTCCTCTCGATATATCTTCTTAGGCAATTTTGATCGCTATAACAGTCTTGATCTCTCAACGATATTGGCAATATGTCAAAAAAATTTCATAATGGCGATGAACTTATGTTGTTAATCCGATGGTTTGGCAAAGGTATGCCTCCCATCATCTGGGTACTATTCGTCACGCGATTGACGAAGTGGGCGTCGCGGTTCCGATGAGCTTGCATCATGAGGTCGACGTTTTACAGCCCATCGGGATGTAGACGAAAATTGAGTGACAACACTAATTTATGTGATTTGTCGGTTGACCGACAATGTATCATCGAGATTCCGACGAACGACCATTGGAAATTGGGGTCAAATCCTATAGTGATGCACTACTACCTACCTAGGAAACATAGAAACATAGATAATACAGAGATGGAAATACTTGCATAAACATGAGAAAGAAAACATTTATAAGAACACACAAAATGAGAAAACATTGAAATAGCCCAAGCAATGCTAGATTGATAATAATATATCTTAAGTTGCAAAAATTAGTCATACACTAGACCAAACATGTAAAAATTTAACATCAAGGCACGAAAATGTACAAATCAGTTAAAATGCATGCAACTCCAAAAGTAAAAGTTTCCTAGTCTGGAAACCACAAATCCAATAAGGAGCCTAAGGAATCAACAACCAATGCTAATCAATTTCTAGAGCCAAATGCCATATACTTGTATCTGATAGTGGCCCGAACAAGATAAAGTGCTTATTACTTGCATACACAGGCACAACAACTTGTAATATATCAACAATTGTGTATCATCCTCATAGATGAGATTTTGCTAGTTGAATATTTTAGAAATTAGAATATCTATGGGAAGAATGACTCATTTAATTTCCATAAGGAGTAGACCTCTATCAGCTTTGTGAATCAACCCTACACTAAGTGTAGTCATAACAACCTATGTGTTCTTGCAATAAGATACAAATCTTTTCTCTCTTCACCAATGGTTTGACATATATTGAAGGAAAGTGACAAGTATTATTGGAGTTGGGTGAGAATTTACAATTATAAATATTTTCTCTCTTTAGTATTGAAGGGTTGTTTGTTAGAGCTTATATTTGGCTCCCTATGATATTAAAATTTAATTCATTTCTTCTAGAGAAACCTACCACCCAACACAATGAACAATGATAAGTAAATTGGTAGGAGATTACCATTGCTAGCCCAACTCTAATTCTCAGGTACATTTGAGTGGTGATAATTCCCTCCTAGGGTGATACCATCCTAGGGGTTCAACCCTTCCCAGTCAAGAAAAATGGGTTCACCTTTAAAAGTACAAGTACCAGATTACAAAGTTTAGACCTTCTAATTCAAAATTCAGTCTTGGACCTCAAAGTGGCCAAAACACTTTCAACAATAATGTTTACTTTAAAAGCTACCCTACCTTAAATTCAAACTTGTCCTATTCCTTAACCTGCAATATATCAAAATATGCTTTTATGTTTTTTTCCTTTCAAGAGAAAAATGTTCCACCAAAAAATGTTTCCTTCTTTCCAAATAGATCTAATCATAAAATTGCAATCACAAAAGAAAAAATTCATCCTTGAAGAAAATAAACTTCCCAAGTGGGAGAATATATCGCATGGAAGAGGGTATCTCTGATAATTATGCTACACATAACCATTGCAATACAAAGTTGAACTAACTAGAAATATTGATACTTCAAAAATGTCTAGACTAGTTCAAGAAAGGAAGGAAATTTCCAAACCAATGAAATGCAAATGAAGTATAGAAAATTTGGCCCATACACTCATTTTTATTATTGGATGAATACATCTCTAATAATTATACAACACATGACCTTTGTAGTGAAAATCTTAACTACCTAGCAACAAAACTCCTTCAAAAGTGTCTAGAATTAGTTCCAAAAAAAGGAGACACATGTCAAACCAATCAATTGCAAATAAAGCATAGAGTCTATGTTGTTGGGAAATTGATGCCTCAACATTCTGGTTTCCCTTGAAGACTTGGTCGTTTTCTTCATATTTTGGCCTTACCGCCATACCGCAGGGGTCACTTCATGGTGGCACGGTTGCGTGGTGGCAGTGGCAGACAAGTTCAGAAATTACCACCCTACTACAAAGCTTATTCTCTAAGTTGTGGTGGGCGCGGTAAACCACTGGCGGTTGGTTGGCAGTGGTCTAGTGATGGTCACTGCCCTACCGCGGTCGGTGCTCAAAGTGATCGTGGCGGCCGTGGCAAGCCACCTGCGGTGTGGCCTGGCGGTTACTGTCATACTGTAGGTAGTGAGAAGGCTCACCGCAGTGGCCACGGTATGACCACTGGTGGTTTGCCAGAGTAGTTATCGCTCTACCGCGATGAGACATGATGGTCTTTGCGGTAGTGCCATATGACCACTAACGATCTACCAGGCGGTTACTACCATATCACAAGGTGGGTCCAACAGGGCTGCAATAGTGTGGTAGGAAGGCGAGACAAGGCTTGGTGAAGTTGTCAGTGAGCTCGGATGAGCTCACCGCTATACCGCATGGTGAATCGGTTAAGGAAATGGTAGCATGGTAGATGGTGGGGTGAGCTTGGGTGGGCTCACCGCCATACTGTGACAAGTAACGTTGAGCTTGGCAGTAACGCGGTAAGTGCTCGAATGAGCTCGAAGCTTAGTTGACCATGCAGGACTGAGTTTGATTGAGCTAGATCAATTCTATCAGATCGATCTATGAATGTGAAAGCAACATGTGGCAGGTTGACAACATCTGATTGACCGAAGACCAAAGAGGTAAAGATAGTTATTGCAGGCCATGGAAATAGAACCTGATTAAGGTAATGGATTTATTGCCTAGGTGGCTCAATGTAATATGAGTAGATCAGATGTGTGCTTTGTTGTACGATGCATGAACCTAAGGGTCAACGATTGGTTGGGTAATTGAATGCGATGTATGGCTCAGTCAGAGATATACATTATGTTTAAACCAAAAAGATAGAAGTTGACAGAGAGAGGCGTGAAGTTTGTTCAAGTAGTATGCTAAGGCATTACAACTGCGAACACTCTGTCTCTTGGATCTGAACAATGTGAACCTGTTGTGAGATCGAGTGGTTGTGCTAGCCAAGAGGTTGGTTGTGACAGTCTGTTATGAGGAGTTGAAGGGAATCTATGTAGTAATGAAATATGGATGTCATTGGAACTACATGAATGTTCTGGTTTTGTTTCCTTCCTATATTCTCCTGCCCATATTCTCCTGTTGGACAAGATGTAACACTTTTAGAAGAGCATAGCTCTGTATTTTTTGTATTGTAATCCTTTTACTAAATAATACAATCTGAGCTGAGTGTTTTGGAGGGTGGGGTTTTTTACCCCGAAAGGGTTTTCCCCATGTATATCTGTGTGTCAATATTGCTTTTTCTTTCATGGTTAATGTTTATGTTGAAACTATAAATTTTTTTGCATTTACTTCTCTCAGAGGATCAATGGGGGATACTCTGTGCTTGCTTCTACTTTATGGTATAGTTGTGTGTGTCTTTGGAGTGATTTTGAATTGAAATCACTAAGGCACTGTTGTCTTAGATTCCTATCTTGATGATAGACCACACTCCTTATCCCCAACAAGTGGTATCAGATCTAGTAGCTTGTTTCTCATGATACCAAAAAGTGGTATCAGAGTATGTTTGAAGGAGGTTGAGGCTTAATGATACCAACCAGTGGTATCAAAGTCTTCTCCTGGTTGCTGAAGTTCTGGGTTTTCTACTGTGATGATTTCTCAGCCTGGCAAGCTTGAGGAATTCTAGAGAAATCAGTTGGTGATTGATCCTTCGATGAGTGGAAATGTGTGCTTCATTGATTCAACACACAACTTGAAAGATGCTGGAGATGACTGGAGTTTGTCATGCTGTGGCAACATGGTCTGAGGCTCCTAGCTCATAACAAAGTTCCTGATGCAAAGGGTGTGAGGTATGTTCATGGTTGTGTTGTAGGAAAGTGTGGTGTTCATACTGGGTGTCTGTGTGAGAGGATCCTTGGCAATATGGACTTGCTTGTGTTGTTGATCAGCTATGGAGAGTTGTGCTTGTGCTAGGTGTTTTTGACTTAGCACTGAAGGCAGTTTCTTTGGTGCTCTAATTGCATGGATGCTATGAAGTGACCTTGGTGCTCTGCAAATTCAGGATAGCCTGGCTCTCTCATTTGCTTGTTCATGACTGTGGTGTTGGAACTGGTCTAAAATGGACCTATTGTTCCTGTGTGCATGTTTCTTGCACTTGCATGGTTCAAATTCATGTCTTTGGCTTTGAAGGCTTTCTTTAGACTTTCCTAAAAAGTCTATGTTGATTTTTCATGTTCTTTCATTGTTTTAGTTAACCATGATGGTTGTGTGTAGACTCCTGAGTCATCGAGATGAGCAATGAAGATGGAGATGCGTGGGTGTTTTATAACCACTGTGGTTTTGCAAGTTTTACATGATCAAGGAAAACTTGCATTGTGTGGAGCTGTTGTCTGCTATTTTCTAGATCTTGGCTTTTTGGGGTGTGACTGGATGAGATAGTTGTAGCTCAACATGTCTTAGAGAAGTGTGATGTCTTCTCTGCATGGGAGTGTTGGTATGTGTTTTACTCATTTAGCATTCCTGTGGTGTGTGCTTAATGGTTGCTTGGACTATGGTGCTTGAGTTGTGGACAGGATTGGAAAATCAGATCTGGTCTTTGATCTGGTGTTTGGGTCATGGTTGTCTACATGGTTGTTCTCTTTGAGATCTCAGTTTTGCAATTTTCTACTATGATAATAGATTTGTAGGGTTGTCATTTGAAGTGGATCTCTAAGTTGTGTGGTTGATAGATTAGCTACCTATTGACTTTTGTGAGACAACGCAGGAGTGGACTATCTATATCCATGTGATTGCTTTTGTGTTGTTGCATATCTATTAGCTGACCTTGTCTGTGGTCACTTGTGCATTGGCATGGTTGTTTTGAGATGAGAAGGTGAATGGCATTCTGAGAACCTGAATAGTCAGTTATGGGGACCTATAGCATGAGATTCACGTTGTCATGAAGAGCTTGTTACACTGGTTAGTGTAAGATTTTTATAGTGATGGTGTGGTCATTCATGGTGCTTGGAAAGCTCAGTGTCACGTTGCAATGGGAGCTTTAGCAATGACTAGTGTCCTTCTTTGGTGTTGCAAAAGAGTTCTTTCGCATCTGCATGTTCACTATTTGAAGGTGTGCAACATCTTGGAGCCATGAAAGACATTGTTAGTTTTGGTTGAGTTGTTGGTGGTGCTTGACAGGTGATGGTTTTGGTTTAGAGTTGTTTGCTTTATTTTATGGTTACTCTTTCTTAGATTTTTGGCATTTTTCTTTGCTCTTAAGACCATAGCTTGTTCACTTGAAGCATGGTATCTCCGAACGGGGATGGGTAGATCATGGTGTCATGATAAGTTTTGAAACTTTGACAGTGGTCTGGAATTTCACTATGTTTTGAGTGCATTGGTCATATGTTGGTGGACTTCATGGTTGCTATAGTATTGTAGATTGGAGTTAGCATGAAATAATAGGTCGCGGATGCTCATGGATGCATGGAGAATAAGGTGAGGTTGGAATTCTTTTGAGAATTTTTTTGTTACATATAAAAGTCTTAGTAGCCTCCACCTTGGTTGAATGTGAATTCAATAGAGACCTTGAAGGAGAATGCTCTTGGGTAATTCACGATGACTTGTATATCTTGTATGAGCATGCTTTCTTTTCTCCTTGGTCTGCTCGGTAGTGTTTGTATGAAAGGTATTTTCCCATTATACTTTTTAGGTGTGTTATACTTTATCTTTCATTGGTATGAATCTTGAGTTGCTATTTTTAAATATTTTGGAGGATTCATAATGGAAGATGGATAGCATTATGTATCTCCTTGTTCTTTTGAGGACTGATAGGAGATGGTTATATGGGTGAGTCTGATCTTCTTTGAGGTTCTTACATCCATGGATCTGTTGGGTGTTGTTATGGCATTTCCCTTTGGGATGTGAATAAGATCTTTCTTGGCATAGCTAGAATTTAGAAATGTATGTAGGAGGATGCTACATGTTTTGATTTGCAATTTCTCTCTAATCTGGTCTTGTTCTTCCTAATTGTTCTTTTGAATTTAGATGTGAGTTGCCTTTGTGGTGCTGATTTGGTCACAGTTTGTGGTCATGTGTTGTTACTTAGGTGATGACACGAAGGTGCCTGTGCTTCTTTCTTTAGTCAGGTTTGGAGGAGTTTGGAAGAACTATGGAAGATAGTTGAGAGAAACGTTTCTTGTAGCAGGTGGTCACAGATCAGTGTGGATGTTCCTTGGAACTACATGGTTACTCATTTCTATGTGTAGGGATTGGTGGAATTAGTATGCCTAGATCATGTGTGATTGTGCTTTGTTTGCATTCATTTGGACAATACCCTTGCAATGGGAGTACCTGGACGCATTTGGTATTTTGACTGGTTGACACTTGGTATGTGTTTTTTCTGATTGGTGGGTTGGTTGTGTGATGGCATGAGTTCACTGATGGTCATACCTTTGAGGTATGAGTGTTTGGATGTTTTAGCACGAGTTGTGAGTGCTATGTTTAGCCGCATGGGTTTGTTCAGTTGGATGAGAGTAGTCATTTTTATTGTTGTTCTAGCTGATGGTTTTATCTTGTTTTGGAGAATGGTTCTCTTTCTGTGTTCACCTTGTGCCTTGTTTCTACTGTTGTGGTTTGTTTTCCACCCTAAGGGTCAGATGTTTGCATTCCTAAGATTGGTGATTTTTCACCTTGGCATGTTCCTGTGTTTGGAGTTGTTGCCTGAGATGGTGGACATTTTCAGATGTTGTTGTAGGTGTCTTGGTTGGAGCATGGAAGCATGGTGTTGGTCCTTGTTCAAGTTGGGAGGAAGCCTGAATTTCTTTGTCAAGTGGGAGATTGTTGGGAAATTGATGCCTCAACATTCTGATTTCCCTTAAAGACTTGGTCTTTTTCTTCATATTCTGGCCTTATAGCTATATCGCAAGGGTCACTTCGTGGTAGCGTGGTGGCAGTGGCAGACAGGTTTGGCGGTTACCGCCCTACCGCGAGGCTTATTCTCTAAGCCACAGTGGGCATGGTAAAACACTGGTGGTTGGTTGGCAACGGTCTGGTGATGGTTACTACCCTATCGCGGTCAGTGCTTAGAGTGACCGCGATGGTCGTGGTAAGCTGCCTATGGTGTGGCTTAGCATTTACCACCATACCATGAGTGGTGAGAAGGCTCACCGCGGTGGCTGTAGTATGACCACTGGTGGTCTACCAGAGCAGTTACTGCTTTAGTATGGTGAGACCTAGTGGTCTCCGCGATATGACCATTGATGGTCTACTAGGCAGCTACCGCCATATTGCAAGGTGGGTCCAATTGGGCTGCGGTAGCATGGTAGGAAGGTGAGATAGGGATCGGTGAAGTCATTGGTGAGATCGAATGAGCTCACTGCTATACCGTGAGGCAGATCAGATGAGGCAATGGTAGTGCGGTAGATGGCGGGGTGAGCTTGGGTGGGCTCACCACCATACCGCGACAGGTAACGTTGAGCTCATCGGTAATGGTTAAGTGCTTGGATGAGCTTGGAGCTCGATTGACGGAGCTGGACAGAGCTTGATCGAGCTAGACCGATTCTGTCAGAGCAATTTGTGAATGTGAAGGCGGCACGTGGTAGGTTGGTAGCATCTAATTGATTGAAGACCAAAGAGGTAAAGACAATTATTGCAAGTCATGGAAATATAACCCGATTAAGGTGATGGATTTATTGCCTGGGTGGCTCAATGCAATATGAGCAGATTGGATGCGTGCTTGGTTGTTTGATACATGAACCTAAGGGTCAGCGATTGGTTGGGTAATTGAATGTGATGTATGGCTCGATTAGAGATATACATTATGTTTAAACCAAAAAGAGAGAAGTTGACAGAGAGAGGCGTGAAGTGTGTTCGAGTAGTATGCTAAGGCATTGCAACTGAAAACACTCTGCCTCTTGGATCTGAATGATGTGAACCTGCTATGAGAATGAGTAGTTGTGCTGGCCAAGAGGCTAGCTATGATAGTCTATTATTAGGAGCTTAAGGGAATCTATGTAGTAATGACATATGGATGTCATTGGAACTACATGATGGTTCTGGTTTTGTTGCCTGCCTGTATTCTCCTGCTGGACAAGATGTAACACTCCTAGAAGAGCATAGCTCTGTATTTTTTGTATTGTAATCCTTTTACTGAATAATACAATCTAAGATGAGTGTTTTGGAAGGTGGGGTTTTTTACCCGAAAGGGTTTTCCCCACATATATATGTGTGTCAATATTGCTTTGTCTTTTATGGTTATCTATTTATGTTGAAACTGTTAATTGTTTTGTATTTACTTCTCTCAGAGAATCAATGGGGGATACTTTGTGCCTACTTCTTCTTTATGGTACAATTGTGTGTGTCTTTGGAGTGATTTTGAATTGAAATCACTAAGGCACTGCTATCTTAGATGCCTATCTTGGTGACAGACCGCACTCCTTAACCCCAACATATGTTACCAGGTTCGCCCTCAATGTGTGTAGTGTGTACCTTTTGGTAGGCTCAACATTGATAGATCCCACATCAAACCGGATTCTCTCTCTATTTGTGGATTTGACAATGTCACTAAGCAACCGCTCTGTGTGATCACTATACCTCTAACAGTTGGAATGGCCACATTGGACACTAAAATCCATGTTATGCCTCATGAAATTTCATATAATCTTCTCTTAGGCAAGCCATGGATTCATGCAATTAATGGAGTGTCTTCTACTCTTCATAAAAAATTTAATTGCATCTATAACAACAAAGTGTACACACGTGAATCCGACCCTAAACCTAATAGTTGCTTAAACATTAAAAAATACAAAGAGAATCATTTCAACACTTTAACACCAACCACCCAAGTGGAACCCTCACAACAACCAAATAAAGAAGAACATCTTGAGAACATCAAGAAGCTCTTAGATGATTATTGGGGTTCCTTAGACTTCACACCTCCTTTACTAGGAGAATCGAAGACCACAACCAAAGAATCTAACAAGGGTAGTGCAGTCTTGTCAACACAAGACTTGGAAGATTCTTTGAAAGAATCCACCTTAACTAATTTAGACAAAGAAGAAAATAATGAACAATCACCCAATCCAAAATTAATGAAAAATATTTATGGAAAATGTTATGAGCTAATGAAGCAACTTGGCTATAGTGGAAAAGGATGTGGTGCTAACGAACAAGGTATCCGCACCCCTATCGATCCTCCCATACAAACATTTAATCATGGTCTTGGATTTTTTCCTTTCATCAAATTCATTAATCCTTCATCCAACACAACCACCATCCCAAACCATCTTTCCAGACCCACCTTTGAACATGAAACTTTGAAAACAACAAAGGACTCTTTTCTTAAAGCCAATGCCATCTCGCAACCCACTACTGATTTAGATTTTACACACTCCTCCAAAGGAGTATACAAAATCTCACAATCTATAGTGCCTTGTGTAAGTATGACATCCTCTACTAAGAAAGACACTTCTCTGTTACACACCAATGGAACACCTTCTACCCTTGATCAAGAGGTTATCTTGTTGAGACTCCTCCAAGATCACTTGATCTCCCTTCCTCCAAGAACCCAAAAGAAATGTTACAACAAACATTCCTTTTGTGCCTACCACTAAGTTCATGGTAATCACACTAATGAGTGTAAGGTCTTGAGTTGTAAAATTCAACATCTTAAGGAGCTTGGTGCTCTCCCTTATTTGGGGGCATCTCATTCCTCTAATCGATACCGATTTTCACTCTACCTTGCATTTCACCCAATCCTTTTGGCTCACTCTTGTCCTACACCAAGTGGGGGCAAGGGGTTAGTTAGCCTCTTCCCTAGTATTCCACTTGTTGTTGTGTCTTTTGACTACTTGTTAACCTTTCATGAACATATAAGAGAAAGCTTGGGATTTGGATGACATGTCTTAAGTTGACTCGCATGTGGCATACTCCCCTTTTCATGATGTAGCTTATCGGAAACATATGACTTGGCATAGGGATTTTTGAACAAGTTCTCATGTCCTCTCCCTCTTCTACTTTAAAGTAATTGCTCACATAACAATGTGTATAAATTACTTTAAAGTGGGGGCATACATTAACACTCACATTTCATTGTTTAGTTTCCTTTTTCTTGTGATTCCCTCTCTTGGAAACATTAGGTACAATGTTACCCACGATGAGAAATTGCACTTGTCCTCTCTTACAAACAAGATGAGACCATTTGCACTTTTCCTCTCTTGGATACATTAAACATGATGTTCCTTAAGATCAGACATTGCACAAACTAAGAAAAATCCCTTTGAAAAATTCCTTACATCATCATCTCAAAAGTTATTTTATTTTGTGGCGCCTTATTGAAGTTATCAGGAGTTATAACTTTTGGTACGGTTTGAGGTGGAAGCCCAAGTGGCATGAATTTCCCCATAGCCACCTTTGTGTGTTTGTGAGTGCATACCAGCCATAAGTGTATGTTTCTCACCTTTTTGGGCCTTCTCACTTGATAGACAACCAAGAGTCTCGTCACCCGAGAGTGAGTACACATCATCTTTTTGGACAAACAACCTAGATCTAATCCACAACTAGCTGGACAAATGGTCGAAGCTTGATCCAAATTTTCACTTTCATTTCTTTCTTCCTCTAGTTCTTGTCATTGCATTATCATATCTATTTTTGCTGAAATTCATTCACCCTTGAATGTGTTCTTGTGCATTAATGTTGATTTGACTAAGAATCTTGAATCCAGGGGGCTTGACCACCTTCTTCATTCTTCACCATTCTTCATCATCTCCATTGGGCTACTTTAGTGTGAGTTTGAAGCAAGTTCATCCTCTCACTAAATTGGGGGCTAAATGTGTCACCAAGAAGTGTAGCCTTGACACTTTTCACTCATTTAGACCCTTGCCTAAGGATTTTGGACCTTTTTCAACCTCTTTTTACCTCTTTCCAATTCTTGTGCCAAAGTGTTGTAAGGTGTTGCAATACATTTTTACACTTTCCTAGTGTTGTCACCACTAAATCAACCCTTTCTTATGCTATAAGGACCCCTTAATGCACATGCATGCATTAATTTAGTGTTTTTTGTGAGACAATCCTTACAAACATTATTAATCACATATTAATCCCCGAAAACCAATCAAAAATTTCCAAGCGGAATAGGTCACCACCTTGGGCAACCTAGTCCCATGTGGCATAAAAATCAAAATTAAATCAATTTTTTTTTAGGATTTTGTCTCATAGACCCTAAGGTTGACTTGTATGGTTTTATTATTGGTAAATTAGGGTACAACATGTAAATAAGGGTTTTTCCCCTCATTTTGGCCCTATTCAATCCCTAATTCTACACTCCTAAGTCTCATTCTTCTCAATCACTCTTCTCTCCTTCTTCTCAAGCAAGCTAGGGTTTGAGCATTCCAAGTCAGCAAGACATATTTTTTGAAGCATTCGAGGGAAGATTGTTTTGGAAATACTAAGATCAATCATAGTGGAAAGGTACTAACTCCATTATCGCATGTTCATACTTCATTACATTTTCTATTCATTTTGGTTTAGTTATCTAAAAGGGGTTTGACAAAGGAAAACCCCCATGCCCTAACAATCAACATTTTCTCGTTCTCTCCTTGTGTGCTTGTAAATTTAGGTACATTGAAGATCATTTAAGGCTTTTAAGACTTTTTGAAGACCTCTCCTTGCTTTCAAAGTCCAAACATCCAACAAAAGTCACTTTTAGGCCCAAAAATTAGAGTTTTAGAAGCAAATATTTGTGAAGAACAAAAGTATAGACCGAGGGCTTTTGTTTCCCATTTTGCATTTCTAGAAATTTAGAAGAGGACTAAGTCACCAAAACTGGTGACCTAGTCCCACTAAACCTATCTTTCAATGATTTTCACATATTCATATGCATATTTGGTAGAAACGAGCTCCAAGTGATTTGACTCTAGATTGTCACTTATATCATTTTCCACTAATATTCATTGATCTATTTGAGGAGGTAATTTTGTAGTAGCTTGGGCTCCTTGTACTTATATGATAAACTATATTTTCAATGTCATTGGCATCGAGGATCTCAAAATTCACTTCAAATACAATGAAGCAAAAACCAAAATTGGACAAATCAAGGAGATGGAACATGTAACCAAAGAGTCAAACTTCTATGATGCTGGAAGTACAAAGAACTTTCTTATGGAAGAAAGGCTTCTAGATGCTCATCCATTTATAACTATTTGTGATCAATTTGGGATTTTCCAATATCATGTTTAGTAAAGCTTATCAATCAAAGTATGTGCTAAACATAGTTCTCAGTCCATACTGAGTATCCATGGTGTGAATTCTACAATGGAGTCTTTCATAGGACCCTTAGAATTTATTTTTCAAGTAGGACCCTTATAACTCAATTTTCTCAGTCACAACATTGAGAAACATATTTTGTAACACATTTTTCAAAGCAAGGAGAAATATTTATGTCTTGTATTTTCTATAACAACACCTTGTTTCAATAAAATTTCAATATTTTTCCTTCTTAATAACCGTTTCATTATGCGCAAATGAATGATTGATTATTGTTTTTGTGTTTTATGTTTAAACCTCAAAATCATTATTTCACTTCCAACAATTTTAGGCATAAATTAGTGAACAAAAAGAATTAAATAAACTATCAATTGACTAAATAGACTACCAAATGATAGAAATATGACAAAATATATGACTAAATATACTACCTGTTGAAAAAAAACAGTGAATAAATATACTACCACTTGATAAAAATCAGTGAATAAATATGACTAAATCAACGACTAAAAATATACTACCAAATTGATCAATGAAAACAACCAAGTAATGACTGAAAATAAACTACTAATGATCACATGACCAAGCTCAATGAATAATATGACTAAATATATGACTAAATATGATACCAAATTGATCAATCAAAATGACCAAATAAATGATTAAAATTGGTTTAGTCATAAATTTGGCCACATTATAAATGACCGGAAATAAACTACTAATAGTCACGTGACCAATTTCAATCATTTATAAGTAGTTTTTAGTAGTTTTTTCAATCATACATTATTTTTTCTAAGCTATTGTAAATATCAACTTGCATTCTTAACCCTTGATGGGGATCCCTGATCCATGCCTCCATCTTCTTTACATCCTGACCATTGATTCATTCTTTCAATCTTGACCATCAGTTTTTCTTTGCCTATTCTATATATAGACTTTGCATCTATTGAATAGGGATCCACATTTTTATAGAAAACTTATGTTGTTGAAACTCACACCCATTTTCACTCATGTTTTATATTTGATAGCATTTTAGATTAATTTTCACACATTATTAGCTTAACCATCCATTAATGGCTTCCATGTTAACTTAGTTTGCATCCATTTTAGCATATTTTCCTTTAAATAGCTTTCATATTTGAGATTTTTTTACATTTAGCATAAGTTTTCATACACAATTTACATCAAACATCTTATCTTTTATCATGTTAATCTAGCTTTCATCATGTTTTCGTTTATTTTTTCATCAGTTTCCATTGATTTTAATCCATAAAATTGATTGGAAAGGCTCATATTATCCAAGGGATTGGGAAAGGGTCACCATTACACATCAATGTGACACCACTCCCCCAATAGGATAAGTTTCAATGTCTTAGAATAGATGTTTGTCAAGCTTTCATGTTTAGCATGTTAGTTAAATAACGGCTTCTTCATTTTTATTGATATTGAATATCTTATTGGGATTGATGCTTAGTGGATTAAATATGCCTCAAATTTGTATGGATCAAGTGTAGTTAACCTATACTATGACATTAGTCACAATTCCAATACTAGGATTAGGGTTTTGAGAGCAGTAGGTCATGAAAAATGTTAGCAGAAATTTACAGTTATGTGGCAAGGAAAACACATGAAGTGTCATGGGTACACGCAACAAAGGCTATGTAAAAACAACAATAGAAAAATGTGGAGAAAAACTTTGTTGCAGGTTGCAATGGGTGTTGCATGCTTTTTAAAAGTTATTTATTAGAAGTTTAATAAATATGGGACCCTCTTGTTGGTGGATGTAGCTCAATTTTGGGTGAACCACGTTAAATCTTGGTTTTCTTCTTTTGTTTTCCTTTTTTTTCAAGTTTTCTATTTTTGTATTTTATAGTTCAAATTTTCATTTAACTAATAGAAATATACCTTCTAATCCCTAACAACTGATATTAGAGTGGTTTGTGTTTAGTTATCCTCTACCAGGAAGGTATCACGGTTGAGTGGGAATTATGGGAGATGAGGGTAAGTTGAAGGTTAAAAATTTCAATGGGAAAAACTATAAATTTTGGAAGATGCAAATGGAGGATTATCTCTATCAAAAGGATTTACAACAACCATTTGAAGGGAAATCCAAGAAACCATCAATAATGTTTGATGAGGATTGGGATATTCTAGATAGAAAGACACTTGGTGGTATTCATTTATGCCTAGCACAATTGGTGACATTTAATATTTCAAAAACAAAGACAATGATAGATTTGATGCAGACCTTGGCAAAGTTATATGAAAATCCTTCCACTTTGAATAAGGTATTTCTTATGAAGTTTTATTTAATATGAAAAAGGTAGAAGGTGGGTCAGTTGCTGATCATTTAAATGAGTTCAATACAATTACCAGTCAATTAACTTCTATAAATGTAAACTTTGATGAAGAAGTTAGGGCTCTTTTGATTATGTGTTCTTTTCCTGAAAGTTGGAATAGCTTGGTAATTCGACTTAGTAATTTTGTTTCTAGTTCGAATATGGTAAAATTTGATGATGTTGGTGTGATTTTGAGCAAGGAAATTTATAGGAAAACTCAGGTGGTACATCCACATCAAGCAGTGTTTTGAATGAAAAAAGTAGGGGCATAACAAAGGTCGAGAGGAAAGAATTTTGGAGGTTTTAGGAAGTCACGAGGATACTAAAAGGACAAGAGATCCCAATCTAGAGAGAAGAAGGATTGTTGGTACTTTGGTAATCTAGGCCATTTAAAGAAATATTGCTAGTCTTAGAAAAATAAAGGAGACAAAAAGGAAGGTAGTAAAGAGGAAAATGTGGCAAGCAATAAATCTGATGAGGATGCTTTGATTCTTTCCCTTGATAATGTTGATGATTCTTTGGTGTTAGATTCAGTGGCTTCATTTCATGCTACACCCTATAGAATATATTTTCTTGATTATGTTGAAGGAGATTTTGGGCTAGTTTATTTTGGAGATAATAAACCTTGTCAAATTGTTGGAAAGGGAAAAATCAAGATTAAGTTGCAGAATGGGAATCATTGGCTAATACAAGAGGTAAGGAACATTCCACAGTAAAGTAGACATTTAATCTCAGTAGGGCATCTAGATGATGAAGGTTTTGTTGTTACATTTAGTGATAAAAATTGGAAGGTTACAAAAGGTTCCTTAGTGGTAGTAAAGGTGTGAAATTAGTCACCTTATATCTTTGTATAGGTCATATTGTTCCTTCTACTTTAGTTGTTGCAAATAAAATTCAATGTTCAAGAATAGTTGTTGCAGTTTAGCAAGTAGAAAATCAGATAGTTGTTGTGGGTTTTGAATCAACATTGTAGCATAACAGACTTGGGCATATGAGTGCAAAAGGTATGAAATTACTTCATTCAAAGAATGTTTTACCAAGTGTAAAATGTGTTAATATGGACTTATGTGAAAGTTGTGTGTATGGAAAATACAAGAGAGTTAGTTTTCTCAAGGATGGGAAGCAAAAGAAAGATGTGAAATTCGAGATTGTGCATACAGATGTATGGGGACTAGCTCAAGTATCATATCTCGATGGCTCTCAATATTGTTACATTCATAGATGATGCAACTAGGAAGGTTTGGATTTATTTCCTTAGGCAGAAATCTAATGTATTTGAAACTTTTAAAAAATGGAGAAGCTTGGTTGAGAATGAGACAAGTAAAAAGTTAAAATGTATCATATATAATAGTGGTGGAAATCATTACAGCAAAGAGTTTGAACATTATTGTTCCTCTAATGGAATTTGTACGCAAAAATTGGTTCCAAGGACTCCACAAGAAAATAGAGTAGTTGAGTGCATGAATGGAACAATAATCGAGCATGCATGAACTATGAGATTGCATGTTGGGCTGCCTTTAAACATATGGGTAGAGGTTGTAAACACTATTGTTTATTTAATTAATAGAGGCCCTTCTAATCCATTTGGGTTGTGGTATTCTAGAAGAACCATGGATGAGTAAGAAGGTGAGTTATTATTTTCTCAAAACCTTCAACTGTGAAGCATTTGTACATGTAGATTGTGAAAATAGAATCAAGCTGGCAGTTAAATCAAAGAGATGCATATTTTTTGGATACATGCATTGATGAATTTAGTTATAGACTTTGGGCTTTTGAAAATCAGAAAATTGTGAGAAGCAGGGATGTCATATTCAATGAGAAAGTGTTGTACAAAGATTAGTTGTAGTAGCATGAGAAGAAAGAAAATGATTATGTTGTGTTGGATGACACTCTGAAGAGTGATGTTCTAGTGGCTCCTCATGATCCACAACAACAACAAAAAAAAATAACACAAACTCTTGTGAGTGTTAGATGATCTTCATAGGTAAGTAGACCTATAGAAAGATTTTATCCCTCTTTGTATTCTATTTTATTAACTAATGCTGGTGAACCAAAATGTTATGATGAATCTATGCAGGTGGATACCAAGGTTCAATGGGAGCATGGATGGAAGAAGAAATGGCTTCCTTGTTGAAAAATCAGACTTGGAAACTATGGAAGTTACTTGCAGGTAAAAGGGTTTTACCAAATAAATAGGTTTATAGGCTGAAAGAGGAAGATGGAGGTAAGGAAATATTTAAATTCAGGTTAGTTGTAAAGGGGTTTTCCTAGAAAAAGGGCATTAATTTTTATGAAATATTTTATCTCATTGTTAAAATGACTTCTATTCGTACTATTTTAAGTATTATGGTTGCTAAAGATTTGCATTTGGAAAAACTTGATGTTAAATCGGCCTTTCTCCATGGTGATTTTAAAGAGGAAATACATATGGAAGAACTACAAGGATTTGATGTGAAAGGTAAGGAGAAACTAGTGTGTAGATTAAAAAAAAATTTATATGGCTTGAAACAGGCACCTCAGAAATGGTATATTAAATTTGATAGTTTTATGGTCAAGCAAGACTACAACCAATGTAATTTAGACCATTGTGTTTATTTTAACAGGTTAGATGATGATATCTACATTATTTTATGTTTATATGTTGATGATATGCTTGTAGCGAGGTCTAACATGGATCGCATAAGGGAATTAAAATAGTAGTTAGAAAACTCATTTGCTATGAAGGATTTGGGGGCAACCAAACAAATCTTTGGTATGAAGATTACTAGAGATAGGAAAAATTGAATTTTTTTTTATCTCAGGTTGATTATATTAAGAAGGTGTTATAGAGGTTTAATATGGAGAATGCAAAAGCTGTCAACACACCTTTTCCTAGTCATGTCAAATTGACTAAGGGTATGTGTACAAAGACACAAGAGGAGGAAGACAAAATGCCCAAGGTGCCATATGCTTCAACTATAGGAAGTTTAATGTATGCCATGGCATGCACAAGACTATATGTTGCACTTTCCATAGGAGTTGTTCATAGTTATATAAGTAATCTCAAAGTTGAGCATTGGAATGTTGTAAAATGGATTCCTAGGTATTTGAGAGATACATCCAATTAATGTTTATGTTTTCAGGAATCTAATACCAATTTAAAAGACTATGTTGATTCAGATTTGACAAGGGATATAGATACCAGGAATAGTAGCACAGGCTATGTATTTATAGTTGGTGGGATAGCAGTGAGTTGTATTTATCGCTTGTAAAAGGTGGTTGCTTTATACACCACAAAGGCAGAGTATGTAGTTGAAAAAAAGACAAGCAAAGAGATGATATGCCTGCAAATTTTCATGGAAGAGTTGGGTAAATAGAAGGCTGAAATTTACTTGTTTATGGTCAGTCAGACTGCTATACATATTGCAAAGAATTATGCCTTGCACTCAAAAACCAAACGCATACAGTTGAGATATCATTTTATTCAATTAATGTGGGAGGATGGGTAGGTAAGGCTAGAGAAGATTCATACGGATGACAATCCAATGGATATGTTTACAAAGGTAGTGACAAGGGAGAAAAATAGCTCCTCTTCAGCTTCAGATGACCTTCAAGGTTGAATTTATTCAAAATAGAATAGTAGGGTCCAAGGTGCTTATTTCTAGTGGTAGTTGCAAGGGAAACAATGTTATGGTTGTTCTCCAAGTGGGAGATGGTTTGGAGTGGAGTTTGAATAGTATCCAAGTAGAAGATTGTTGTGTTATGGAGACCAATAAAACTCGGATAAAATCTTCAACATTATCTTATTAAATATTTTTTCATACTTGTATTTAAATATCAGTTACAAACAATTATTAAATGCTGAAAATGACCAGTTACAATATTTATTTCAAGAAAGTTGCAAATAGTTATTGTAACTACCCAAAATAAAACATGTTATTGGGTGCATGAGACAAAACCAATGGACATGCTTCATTTGTAATTAATGGGACATTCATGGAAACATATTCCAATATAGGGATTACAGTTTTGAGGGCAGCAGTTCATGAAAAATGTTAGCAGAAATTTACAGTTTTGTGGTTGTAAAAATGCAAGAAGTGTCATGGGTACACACAACAAAGGCTATGCAAAAATAACAGTGGAGAAATGTGGAGAAAAATGTTGCAGGTTGCAGTGGTTGATGCATGCTTCAAGTAAAATTTATTTACTAGAATTTTAATATGTATTTGACCCTCTTGTTGGTGGATGTAGTCCTGTTTTGGGTGAACCATATTAAATCTTGGCTTTTTTTTCTTTTTTTGTCATTTTTTTAGGTTTTCTATTTCTCTTTTTTCAAATATGCATTTAACTAATAGAAATTTTCCTTCCAATCCCTAACAAGAAGTACTTGAGATGTTTAAACCTTATCCCTAAGGGTGGATCATTGTGTAGGATCTTTATAAAATCCACTGGCTAGTTTTAGAATCCATTATAAATTCAAAATAAATATTATATTTAAAATTGATATTTCTTACTTACTTAGTATCACCTATTTTACTAAGGTTTGAACTTGGTGTGAATATACATGTTTAGGGAAATTCTCAATAGTACCATGAAAAAAGAAAAGAATGGCATGTTCTTGTACTAGAAAAAGGACAGTTCTTTCTCAAAAGGAGTGAACTTGTAATAATAGATAGTTTTCAATATTATTTTAAAACAAATCACTAAGGAGAATTGATCGTTGGGGTCTACGTTTATTGTCTATGTATTTGGATAAATGCAATTTCATGTTCTTATGTTTCTTTTTTCCCAATTATAGTGTGCTTGTATTCCTAGGTGTGCTTGTTAGTCTCTCATGAGACTTAGGAGAGTTCTCATACCCCCCTTATGAGAAAAAAAATGATGGCATGTTTGAGAGAATTTTTTCGTGTGGTGAATGTATTATTTTGGGTGAAATCGTGAATCCTTGTAAGCATGAATGAGTGAAGATTGACCTCGGGCTTATTCTTAATCCTTTCTATTCTTGCCTACACTTTATGTTGATGATGTGAGTTTAAAAATCTATCATTAGTTACGAGGAGATTATATCTCCTTTATTTTTTATTATTTTGAATTCATTCCAAGATTCACATAATTCTTCTAATAATGTTATTCTATATTTATATTCATGGATCTTGTACAGTCATTTATAGGATAATGTTTTCTTGTGCAATACATGTGATGTTTTTGTGACATTGTCATAAGAGTTATGACATGTGTACATTGAAATTGTACATAAAAATCATTACTTCATTCATTTTTTGCTAATATCTTGATGTAAAAGTCGAGGCACAAAGATAATAGCATATAAGTTTCATTCATCATATTTTTCTAATATATATAGTAGTTTGATATTTGTTGTTACTTATACTAACTTTTTTATTCAGTTTGGGTGTAGCAGAGTCCTATCATTAGAATCTATCCACAATACTAGCAAAATTATTAATTCATCTAACACTTCCCCCTTTAGTCTATCCATCAATGTTCTTCCATCTTTAGTATTGATTTTGTCAAATTTATTTAAACATTCTTATCCACTACCCTAAATTTAGTTTCTATGGTGTCCTCATTTTCCAATTATCCCTTTTCAAATTAAGATCTATTTTATGTCAAGGAAATATTTTAGTATTTTTAATGAACGAACAAATAACTCACATTTAGTTGGTAATTTTTTTATTAAATGGTTCTTACCTAGTTTGGAATAGGCTAATGTGGGATTTTTAAAATTAGAATGCTAGTGGAAATTTAATTAACACAATTGAAAGAATTTACCCTAATAAATTGAGTAGGTTATCTATTTCTTAGAACTTAATGTTAAATTTTCTAGTTAAATTCATGTTTTAACCCAAACTTGATGAATTTGTGAAAAAAAAAGTTGTAACAACAATTCATTTTATTTAAAAATTAAATTATGAGTTGTCTTTATATCTCATTTATCTTATTTTTAATTATAATTTTATAACAATGTTAAAACAATTCAAAATTTCTATAAACTATGCTATTAGAAGTCAAGAAAATAGTTCAATTTGTTGTTCTATAGAACTAAAATTAATCATTCAAAACTAATATTAAACTAGTTTAATATTGAGGTGTAAAAAATTTGAAAAAGAGAGGGGGCAAAGAAAAAGGATGGAGGAAAAAATAAAAATTTGTATTTCATCCTTTTACATGGAGTTTCCTGAATGGATAAACTTGAAGTAAACCAAACTCTACTATACTTGTAACCCACAATCCTAAACACAAGATAGTGTAATATTCAAAGGACGGTAGCATGCAAGAAACGTTGGTGAAAAAATCACATGTTTGATCGAGCACACAAGACATCTTACAAGCCACAAAGCATAAGTGGTATAACACATTATTAATATTTCATCAACATTCTTTAAACTAAGAAAATAAGAAAACCACATTGAATAGCACAAAAACAAAGAGAATAGAAGCAAAAATGAAAAATATTTTATTATCAATGATTCCAAAATCCAAAGGTTTCCTCATGAATAACAATGAAAAATTACACAAATATATATAAAAAAATTGAATGGGAGATAAATAATCTTTGTGTCCAAATCCATTACAAAACAAGAGTTGCAGGGCACCGAAGTTCCTGCCTAAGATTAATACAACAATTTTGGCCTAGGAAAAATGTGATATTAATGTTGATTACCAGCTCAAGGGAATGTAATTACATCTATTTAATGGCATGAGAAGGGTAGAGTGCAATGTTTTACCTCCTATATTACAAGCTATTTTTCTTGTGTATGCAAAGAACAAGAAAGGTTGAGGGAGAGATAAAATTGAATGCTGACAAATCATTCAAGTAAACTTGCAATTAAAATGGAAATAGAAATAAGGTAGAATGGTAAGATCAACAAACACATACTTGTTTTTGGTGGTCTCTCAAGAGTTTGAGAAGTTTGCAATGAAGGAGGAAATACTAAATCTCCAATAACCAATTTTTGTTTAGAAATGAAACAAGCAAGAAAGCAAGTATATATGAAATGTGGGAGATGTGTTGAAGCATGAGGTAAGAAGTATATAAAATTCTACCCAAACCTCTCATGATTCTTGTAAAAGCACACAAGAAAGAAAGAAAGGCAGATTGCAAGCATAACATAAAAAAAAAACAAAGCAACTATTCATTAATCTAGCTCTTAAATCTAAGCCAATTCTAATCAAATCAATCTAAACAAATTAAAAGATTGATATTCCAAGTCTAATGGTGTACCAAAAAGTGAGCTATGACGTGTGTCCTCAGCTTCAAAGAACCTCCAAGAAGATTTAATTTTCTGCAACTTGTCTTGAGTGGCTTCCAAAGATAAAGTGGGATCTAACTAAAGGCTAACTAACTTGGGAAGTAGAAAATAACAATAGGCCTGAGGTGATAGAAGAGTGTTGATATGTATTACATGATTTTACTGACTACAAGAGAGTAATTCAGTTGTATTTATGGGATACATGAGTTTTAAGGATTGTTGGATGCATATGAGGGGGGTGGAATTAAAATGAAGGGATTAGGGAAAATAAAATGCTTCCTTTTTGGTTCTTAGCCCTTTATTTAGATAGATCATGATCAAACCACCATTTCCACAATTGGTGCTTTCAAAATATCTAGTGAAGCAAATGAAATTAATGGGGTGGTTGCATAATTGAACTAGATATTGCAAAACTACCACTTGCACTAAGCAATAGTTTTGCCACCAAAGTAAGTAAATAAAGAGTTGGAGCCAGAGAGATTGGAAAAAGACATAATAAAGGTCAAAAGGAAAAATTAGGTGAAATTGGTAAGAGTGAATTTGGAAACAATAGGTTTGAGCCAAGCTTTTGATTCCATTCATGAAAGATAGGATCTTTTGGTTGTCGTTAAAGACTGGCAAGCTAGTTCCTATAAATGATTTTTGTTGAGGATTGGAATGAACTCCCACTAAATCTCTTTACATCAATAGTTGTGCACTTGTTGGTGATGAAGGGATTATGGCTATAGCATCAAACAAAACAAAGCTCATGAAGGTCAAGTTACAGGCTACTAAGGTTACTGACAATCTGTAAATGTTCTTATGATCAAGAGTATCTTGTACAAGGTTTGAGGCAGTCTTAGAAAATTGTTTCCTTGTGTTTCTAATTTAATAGTGAACCAAAATATATGTAGCCTCAGAATTTGGTTACTAGTAAACTAAAAATAGCAACTCATTGTAAGCAAACATTCATTCAAACAGTGTGCTCCTTGAATTTGCAAGTTGCATAGGTGTTTCAAGTGCTGCATTATAGTAGGAATTTTTCACCTTTGGTGAACCTCTTCTTATCAAACACCTACTACGCAAATCAACAAATAAACATTCACAATTTATTGCCAAATTATATTTGGTTGTTTGAATGAAATTGGAGACCAAATTCAAAAAATGTGGTTTCATGCAATGTGATGATTGTAGGATATGCAATAAATGGTGTTGTTGAAAAGAGATTAAGGATTTTCAAAGAAATGCCTCAATGAAATTTGGTGTAATGGAATACCATGATTGTAGGATATGCACAGTGTGGTTCTCTCAGTGGGGCTATAAGTTTTTATAGAAATTCCTAAAAGAAATGTGGTCTCATGGACTACAATGATTGCAGGATATGCACATAATGGGTTTGTTGAAAATGATTTGGATACTTTTAAGAAAATGCAATTAGCAGGTGTACCATAATTTTGACCAACATCCTCCTAGCCTATGCCAAAATAGGAGCTTTAGAACATGGTATGAACATCCATCATAGAGTAATTGAATGTGGATTTTCTTTGGATATTATGATTGTCAGTGCCCTAGCAGTATGATTTGGTTGGTTGGGTATGACAATTGAAATTTTGACTAGTAGTTTCTCATTTGGGATATGGCTAAGGGCTATGTCATATCCTTGGTCTTTACGAAGCCATCTTAGGGTTGCAACATCTAAGGTAGTTGATGAGAGATAGGCAATTTTTTGTGACTTGAAATGAGCATATTGGACTAAACTCTATGCTAAGTTGTCATTTCTGGTACTAGTTTGAGTTTGGGTTCGGGAGTTCGGTTCATCAGTTCGGCTAAATTTTTTCCAGGGGTGGGTTTGGTTCATTTTGGGTTCCTTAGTACAAAAAACATGTATATATATATGTAGTCTAGAAGCATGAATTAGGATTAGAATATCACATAACATCATATAAACAACAAAACCACGATAAAATTGAATATCATTTAAAAAATGCATGATAAATATTCATTGTTCAAACTTCAAGTTCAATATTACATCACTTTTAAAGTTTGAATCATCAAATTGATTCTATAAATCATCCATGTCAATATCAACATTGACATTAGATGAAGTAGGAAGACTAGATGAATCACAAGTAGTGCTAATGGAACTGCCACTAGCAATAGTATTGTGCCCATGTTGTTGTTGGATATCAAACTCCTCATATGCAATATGGTGGGAAGTGGAAGCATCCAAGTCAATATCCTCTATCTCTATATCCCACAAATTTGTCTCCCCTTCCTTGAAGTCATGTTGTTTGTGTGAAAGGAGAGGCAAGTTGGAATGCACATATACTAAGTCTACTCTTTTCGAGAGAAATTTATTGCGCTTTACTGAGTGGATGAAAGAATATGTGCTCCAATTCCTCTTAGATGCAGATGAACTAGCAACCTATGAAATGAAAACTCAACCTCTTGGAATGAAAATGCTTGTTTGCAAAACAAATGAATATGAATGAGGTAGTTTAGGTGTTTAAAGTGTTTTAGAGGTCACTTTTAGGGTTTTCTTAGGTGTGGGTCAAAGTCAAACTTCATAAAACATTAAAAAAATGAAAAAAACCACTTTTTGATCACCTTATCATATGGGTTCGCCCGGGTTTTCTCCACATTCTTCCTGAGTTTTCTCGGGTTCTGCATGGGCTAACCAGACCAAGAAATCACAAACCCTAGCCGAACCCATAGAGGGACTGAACCAGGATCTGAATCCAACATGAACCAAGACCAGAACCCAACAGTTCTAGGGTGAACCTGGTAGCATAGACTCTATTCTTTATTTGCAATTGATTAGTTTGACATTTTTTTCCTTTTTTTGAACTAATTCTAGACACTTTTGAAGGATTGTTTTTGCTAGGTAGTTCAGCTTTGCACTACAAAGTTCATATGTTTTATAATTATTAGAGATGTCTTCATCCAGCAATAAAAATGAGTATATGGCCCAAATTTTCTATACTTCATTTTCATTTCATTGGTTTGGAAATTTCCTTCTTTTCTTGAACTAGTCTAGACATTTTTGAAGTATCAATATTGTTAGTTAGTTCAACTTTGCACTACAATGGTTATGTGTTGCATAATTATCAGAGATATCCCCTTCCATGTGATATATTCTCCCACCTGGGATGTTTATTTTCTTAAAGGATGAATTTTTTCTTTTGTGATTGCAATTTTTTGATTAGATCTATTTTGAAAGAAGGAAACATTTTTAGTGGAACATTTTTCTCTTGAAAGGAAAAAAATATAAAAGAATATTTTGAGATATTGTAGGTTAAGAAATAGGACGAGTTTGAATTTAAAGGTAGGGTAGATTTTAAAAGAAACATTATTGTTGAAAGTGTTTTGGCCACTTTGAGGTCCAAGATTGAATTTTCAATCAGAAGGTCTAAACTTTGTAATCTGGTACTTGTACTTTTAAAGGTAAACCCCTTTTTTCTTGACTAGGAAGGGTTGAACCCCTGGGATGGTATCGCCATGGGAGGGAATTATCACCACACAAATGTACCTAAGAATCAGACTTGGGCTAGCAGTGGTAATCTCATGCCAATTCACTCATCATTGTTCATTATGTTGGGTACTAGGTTGCTCTAGAAGAAATGAATTAAATTTTAATATCATAGGGAGCCAAATATAAGCTCTAACAAACAACCCTTCAATACTAAAGAGAGAAAATATTTACAATTATGAATTCTCACCCAACTCCAATAATACTTGTCACTTTCCTTCAATATATATCAAACCATTGGTGAAGAGAGAGAATATTTGTATCTTATTGCAAGAACACATAGGTTGTTATGACTAAACTTAGTGCAGGGTTGATTGGAAAATATGGGAGAGGTGTTCTCCTTATGGCAATTAAATGAGTCATTCTTCCCATAGATATTCTAATTTCTAAAATATTCAACTAGCAAAATCTCATCTATCAGGATGATACACAATTGTTGATATATTACAAGTTGTTTTACCTATGTATGCAAGTAACAAGCCCTTTATCTTGTCTGGGTCACTATCAAATACAAGTATATGACATTTGAATCTAGAAATTGATAAGCATTGGTTTTGTGGTTTTCCAGACTAGGCAAATTACTTTTGGAGTTGCATGCATTTTCGCTGATTTGTACAGTTTGTTGCCTTGATGTTAAATTTTTACATGTTTGGTCAGGTGTATGACTAATTTTTGTAACTTAAGATATATTATTTTCAATCTAGCCCTACTTGGGATATTTCATTGTTTCCTTATTTTTTGTGTTCTTATAAATGTTTTCTTTCTCATGTTTATGCAATTATTACCATCTATGTATTATCTATGTTTCTATGTTACCTGGGTAGGTAGTAGTGCATGTTTGGGACTCCCATATTATAAATTCGTATTCTAAATTCCCTCTTGATGTCTTGTTTCTAGTATGTGATACATGCAACTATTTTTGCTTTGAGTATAGCAAGGCCTTGTAGTACAACTAAAAAGACAAGCTAGAAAACATGTAGGAATTTCAACCAAGAATCATATGCCAGATCATGATATCACTCGAAAATGATCAATTGAGAAGATTAGGAAGATTAAAATTGAGAAAACTAGTAGTATTCGTGGAAAACTATTAACCATGAAAAATTCAAGAAAGAAATCAAGCTTGAATTTGTCCATACATTTTATACAAGAGGAAAAAAATTTCTAGCCTACCTATCAAAGTGACTACACTATAGAGAGATGCAAAAAAAATCACTTAAAAGTCATGTAAGGGAAAATCAAAGTACATGTCTTAAAGCGAAATGTACAAATTGAAAAGCACATTATCATAATTTTTTACTATAAAAATTTAATCAATTGTATGCTTCATAAGAAGGCTAGCTTAAAATATCCAAAGTAATGTTAAAAATGAAATAATTAAATTGATGAATCTGTGAAACATAATAAGCAGACAATTAAACATATTAGAATTTCAGAGTCAAACAAAATATCATGTATTACTAGTCTATTGTATATCATTTTTTCTATGTTTAAGTTCATCACTCAAAGATTTTTGATTGATTCATATGTAATAGCCTAGAAAGAATAAGATTTTAGACACCACTATAACACCTTTCTGCTCTCAATGTTTTCTTGTTAGCTGGACTGAGCTTCCTAGTACTGAGATTCTTGACTGCTTCTATGTTCTTCATGGGTTGTTGAAAATGTGGTCTCATGGACTACAATGATTGTGGGATATTCACATAATGGGTTTGTTGAAGAGGCTTTGGAAACTTTTAAGAAAATGCAAGTAGCTGGTGTAAATCCAAATACCACAACCTTGGCTAGCATCCTCCCAACCTACGCCAAAATAGGAGCTTTGGAACATGGTATGTGCATCCATCACAGAGTAATTGAATGTGGATTTTCTTCAGATATTATAAATGTTAGTGCCCTAGTAGACATGTATGCAAAATGTGGAAGGATACACAAGGCACGAGAACTGTTTGACAAAATGCCTCAAAGAAATTTTGAGTCATGGAATGTAATTATTGTAGGCTATGCCTTGCATGGCTTTTGTAAGGATGCTCTCAATCTCTTTGAACTGATGAAGCCCTTTGGAATACGCCCTGACCATGTAAGCTTAGTATATATTTTATTTACATGCAGCCATGTAGTTTTAGTGGATGAGGGTTGTAAGTATTTCAATAGCATGATTACATCTTATTTTATTATGCCTATCATGGATCATTATGTATGCATGGTTGATCTTCTTGGTTGTGCAGGCTATCTTGAGCAAGCTCTACACTTTATCATCAAGATGCCAATTAAACCTGTAGTAACTATGTTGATGAGTTTTCTTGGTGCTTGTAGATCACATAAGAACATGGGGCTAGGACTATTCATTTCAAACCTCCTTTATGGTCTAGGTCCTAAAAATACCACACTTTTTGTTCTTCTGTTAAATATTTATGTAGAAATGGGTAGGTGGAATGATGCTCAAAAACTACAAAGATTGATGAAAGATAGAGGAATACAATCAAGAGAATGTACTTATAAATTTTCAAACTAGCTAAAATACAATATATCTTGGAATATCTATCATTTTTGTAGTCATTTTTAAGTCCCTCACACTGTCCACACTGATCATAATAAAATGGGTATCAACAAAATCATTAGAAAATGTCATAGATGCAAAGTATTTATTTGACAATCATTCCTATAATTTGTCTTTTACTATTTTCCAATGTTGAGATCTACATCAACACACTTTTTAATAAGATCCTATGTTTAATTTAGTGTATTTAAAAGGGCTTTTAGAACCTCTATGTATATTGCAATTAGAATAGAATCTTAAGGATTTTTAATATGTATAAATTGTTCTACAAGAATATGCAATGTATTCTTGATTATATTCCACTTTCCTCTAATGGATTTAACCAAAAAAAATTCTTCTATAACAATCAATTTATGTAACATGAGACTTTTATCAACTATTATCTTTAAAAGCTATTTTTTCTTCACTGGCAGGTTCTGTTATTTTCCTCATTATCTACTGTAGAAAGAAAATTCATTTATTTGATAAGAGAATTGGATTACTTAGATTTGCACACAATATTATTTACAAGAATTTTTTTGTTAATAAAATAAAGTGACACAACATTTCTCAACAAAGATGATCCAGTTTCATGAATAAATCGGTGAAAATGCTTTAGAGCTTCTATTGTTTTCCATTGACGTCAATTTCCCTCTCTTCTCTAATTTTTGGACAAGGTTTTTCACTAAAATTGAGTCCATTTTTCAAACTCTATCTAAGAAGTTAGTAATTTCTGAAAATAAATATATAAACATATCAAATTTAAAAGTATTCCTACAGTTTCAAACCAAAGTGAAAATCCTGTTGAGCTTCTATTGCAACCATGCTAGATTTTTGTTTGAGCAGCCACCAGATTGAAGAAAAGAAATACAATAAAGAGAGGATGGTAAGTGGATAGGGAAGGTGGGGAGAGATTAACAATCAAAAGGTATAATATAGAGTAGCTAGGACCAACATAATGGCCTATTTAGACCTTCACAAGATATAGTTGATGAAAAAAATATTATATTGCAAAGCACCATGGTAACCAGGTAATCTCAAACCTAAAACTTTGATACATTGAATTCAAGCTAAGGAAGTTGAGGGGGGGTCATCCCATCCCCATAATTTCCTAGAAAACCAATATGCATGTCTAGGCTCTAAGGATTATCCCTGTTAGGCATGGCTACTAACCTTATATACATTCTGGTTATTGATTAATACCCTCAATTATCACTAGATCATAGAAGATTTCCTCAAATAGATATTGAAAAACAAAATAGCAAAGCTCTCTTAAGATTAAAGTAGATCACATCCCATCATCATAGTTTATGGGACTATATGCTTCAGAGTGAGCGATTAAAGAAATTATGGCATGGTAGGCAAATTGCAGAGCCCATTTTGGGTTCCAGGCAGTTTTCAAGACGTTGAGACATATCTCTCCCATCTGATTTGAAGGTTGAAACAAAAAAAATATTATATGATTATATTATCTTTAGATAAATTCAGTAGAATGCTAGGATATAAAAAAAATAAAGAAATTTGGTTTCTTCTCTCCCATATGATTTGTAGTGTCCTTTAATCAGCTTAATAACTAGGAACATGAATTTCTCTACTCAAGGATTGAACATCAAAACTGACAGTCATAACCTGCTAAAGGACCTCATTTAATTATCAACCCAGGGACATAGACTTGAAATGGGTCAGCGCAATATATGCACTAATCACCTCTTTCAGACATGTTTAACTTTCTAAAGATGCTATACTTAGAATTGAAGTTACTAGAAACAAATTTAACTGGCTAAACTTGCTTGGAATGAAAACTGAAAGACAAAACTATTTTGCATCTAGTGGTTGCAGGAACAATTGATAGTTATGTATTTCTGCCAGCTACAGGAATAGTTGATAGTTCTATATTTTTTCCAGTTGCAGGAACAGTCACACTATGCTCTATAAAAGGAAGTGTGACTATTCTAAGTTGTAGAATAAAAAGATGGAAAACTCCCTAAGTGGTCCCCCTTAGGTAGTGCCAAAGATAAACAATAGATTAGACTGAAAACTTCATAAAAACCTTTATTGATTTGAGATTAACAAGTACATAGCTCACAATCTTCAACTGTATTTCTGAAAACTAAAATTTATTACAATAGTAATCTTTCAGCCCTTTCTCTGAAGGAGAATGGGCTATTTATTAAAAACTAAATCTAACGACTAAATAACCCTTCCCTCATAAGATGGGAAGTCTTTATTGCATCATAACTAACTAAGTGAAGAGGTGGATACAGAAAGGAATAACTGAGTCAAATCAGTTCTGAAGATTTGAAGCACCACCATCCTAGATTTATGCACCATCAAGATGCCTAATTTGGATTCTTGGAACACTTTCCTTGCATGGTGGATGACTTGAAGCCGCCTCCTTATTCTTTGTTGTTGAATCAGTCTTCATTGAATCAATCTTCCAACAATCAAGTGGAAACTAAATTTCCTCCTTAAGACGTGGTACCTGCAAATAACTTAACAACTACTCTTGTGGCAGAAAGTTAGCTCAACACATTCAACCATTAAGACGATCCATCACCTCATTTATACATTCATTAAGCATTAATTGAGAGAAAAAAATATTTCAAATATGGTTGTAGGAAGTTCAATAGTAGAGAGTGCAGGAAAGGCATGTCATAACAAAAAGTCACAAGGCATACCTATTCTATCAAACTAATAGAAAATTTAGGCAATAATCATGGAAAAACTTGTCATAATAAAATTATTGTATTTAAGCATAAAATTATATGTCTTGTTCCCATAATTACCACTAAATGTTTGTCTCAACATAATAAAAAGAGTAGAAAAGTGTTTTAAAAACATATTCTATATATGCCAAAAACTGGGCTCATCATTTCCCCTCAACCGACTTTTTGTTGGCCCCTTCAGCAAGTCTAGCATTCTTTCTTCAAGAAAATTCCCTCAAATCAGCATTCTATTGTTGTCCATAGTCCCCATGCTAAAAAATCCAAAAGTGAGCTCTCATAGATTCCAGTCGTTACCATCTAGTATCCTCAGAGTTCTTGTTGTAAGTGTTGTTTTCCCCTTGCATGGCCAACAGTGGCCATAAGAGAATGGGTGGTTGCATGACTAATGGCAACCAATTATCTTTCTTTGTTCTTGAATTTCTCATATATCTTTCTACCCTCTGAGTGGTTGCATATAGGGTATTTGGGGTGTGTGGTTCTTCCTTTATTAACTGAAATGGTAAGTTCTCCCATCTTGTTTGAATATGTTGGGTGGCAACATCAAGATCCTTCTTTGTAATTTGGGAGTACTGAGTAAATACTTCTTGTCTCAATGGATCAATTAGTGGCCTAGCCCTCTCATCTACCCATAGCTTCTTCCAATCAAAATAGATACCCATCCCACTTTTGGATTCATTCCTCACTATCAGTGGAATGTTAGCGTCATCATTTTTGTAGCTATCAAACTACTCTCCCCTTCTTATTTCATTTCTCATCTAGGAGATCAGAGCACTGATGTATATGTCCCCAACATAGCACAGGGGATTCCATTATTTATCATGAGGTATAGCTAAAATGTGTAAATAAAATTCACACAGAAGATATCTGACATGCTGAGGTGAGTCCCTATACACATTATAAAATTCTTCTAGGGTATTCAAGGAAGGGTTTTTACCTTGCCAGATCTTGATCAATTGGAAGTTCAGATATAACTCTTTTAGGTACATTGCATAAACAAGAAAGAGTGATCTGCATTACATTAGCTTTGGAACAAGTTTGACTACTTGGATGAGAGTGTCTATTAGATTAGCAATTTCTAAATTCTTGTTCTAAATTATCCTCTACAATCTCTCAATTTTCAGTTCATAAGTAGTTTGTTGATGTTGAAGTTCTGTAAAACATGTCATTCCTACATAAAAATTTGTAACATGGAGCGGAGGCCTATGGTTATAATTTTTTGGAGGTGGCCTTTGAATTTCCTCAGGTGCATCAACATTTCCTTGCTCTTCTTCCTCAATTATTTATGTGTCATTGGATTTCCCAAATATTTCTTGTTCTATTTCATCATCTAGTTGCCAGTTTTCCTATTCTTCCTGAGGCACATGATGCTCCAGTATGTCTTCCTGAACAATAGGCATTGCATCTGTCATTTCATTGTTTTCACTTTCTCCTTCTAATTGAATTATAATTGTCATTTCCTCCTTCTCAGTACATTTCACTTCTCCCTGCAACTGATATGCCATCCCTTCTTGCATTTTTTCCACAATGGTTGCTAGACCATCAAGGATAGATCCTTCAGGAATAATCTCAATCTCATCAAAAATAGGTTCCTCCTCTGCAAGTACATAACTAGAAGGGTTTGAGGTTGATGGTGTGACCTGAGAGGCATCAAGTGATGGTTGAGTTGCCTGATTCTGGAGTCTAGAGCTTCTTTGCAAGGGAGTGGGAATTGCTTTATGTTTATTTGGGGTTTTGGCTACAGGATCAGGTGATTCCCCTATGTGCTTTCTTTTAATAGATTTAGGAGTGGGCGCCACCATGGGTGACTTCCCCTTTTTAATTTTTGGAGGAAGGCTCAGGGTCTAAAACAAAGGTTTGTACTAGTTGTTTGGAAAATTTCTCAGAAAGAGGAACTTCGTCCTATGAATTAGATGACTCTAGAATAGGAGATGTGGTCATAGAGGACTGACCTATGGACTGAGAGGCTCGTTGTTTGAAGGTGAGAAGATTCCCTTTGGGTCCAACATTTTGAACCCTAGGGTTAAAGTTAACAACAAACTCTTCCCAAGTCATCCCTGATACATCCTTAATAGATTTTTCAACAAGCAACTTTATAAGGAAATGGTGGGAGACAGAGTTAATTCTACCCTTTTTAAACTCAACAACACTATTAGAGAGAAAATTGTAGAGGAAATTAGGAATGTTCATTAACAGGGCATGGCATAAATGAGATTAGAGTTTAAAATGATGAGAATGTAAAACAGAAAACTGACCTTCACATGTTTTTTTTTTATTATATAACCTGTATGTGGTATCCAGTCCTGTGACAAACTCATTCTTTGGGTGCCTTTCTTATCCACATGTAAATGAGGATCATTAGGCCGAGTAAACTTTTCCCTAACACTCTATGCATCCCTTGCTCGAGGAAATAGCTCAACAACCTGTGGCAACCCTGTTATTTTTGCAATTTTGTCTACTGATGCATCAATTTTTACTCCCCTAAATTTTTCCTTCCCTTCATGAAATTTCCTAATAAACTCTTCTACAATGTTCTCATCAAACTTTTCAAGATTAAGAAAATAATTAAGCCACCTATATTGTCTAAATGGTGGCAAGTGTTGCACATCCTGTAACAGGACGTTATGGTTTGTTGGTTCATGCCGAATTGGCTGGCCTCCCATTTTGCTACTATTTCTGCAACTCAACACTTCAGGCAAGAATTCAACCTAGCTATTTCAATTTATACCCCCAAATTTGACTTCCTACAACTTCGAATGAACCTCTCTGCTTTCTCTCCCCTCAACCGAAAATTTTGAACCACTTTCAAAAGATGCAAAAAAATAGAAACAATGAATTCAGACATCTTAACTCAAGTGGTAAAATAGAAAGAAAAGTTTAATCATGGAAGAGCGAAAGACATGGCTTGTCATTATTGCAGGAAGTAATGGGTTTTTGTTTATTTATTGCAGATTTTCAAAAATCTGGAGCTTAAGTTGAAAGGACAGTAATAGTTGATGTGACAACGCCTTGTGGTGACAGAAACAACAAAGTGGCTAATAGTCATGAATTAGAAAATGTGCTCAAACATGTGGAAAAAGCCAAAGGATATTGCAGCCATATAGGAATTTTTTTTTGTCATAATTAATACTTAAATAAATGTAATGAATGAAATAACTAATCAATCTTTAAGTGAAGTGGAGCTTACCTAGGATGATCCCCCGTGATTGCTTGATGTGACCCATCTTCCTTATTGTAATAGGTGATCCTGAGAAACATGGATGGTGCGATGTATGATAGGTGGATGAGGTGGCAAAAAGAGAGATTGTACAGATTGTGGATGAGATGATTGGATGGAATGGGGATCCTTGTGGATAACCCCTTTATAATTATATTTTTATGCACTTTCATGCATGGCCTAGTGAATCGAGCTGAGACTCAATCCCTTTGGCTATAGGATCAATAGTTTCTTGCTCAAATTGAAATTGTTTTAGAAATTATCCGTTGTCAATGAGCTTGAATTAAAGCTTTAGGTGATGCCCATTGACCAATAACTTAAACCTAACCTCATCAATGGTCCTCAACTATATGAAACCATTGTCAAATACATTTTCTATTTCATATGGGCCCAACCATTTGGTCTGCAATTTCCCTTGAATGTCTTTATACTTTGAGTCATAAAGGAGACCTTGATCTCCTGCTTTGAATTTCTTCTCCTTGATATACTTATCATGCCACCTGATTCGCTGATTTTGTATCATTTCAATATACTGCAAGGCATTCTTCCTGAGCTCATCCAAGGCATTCAACTACATGAATCTTTCCCTCTATGCAGTTGTTAAGTCCATGTCCATTTCCAAAGCTTTTATGAGAGTCTTATGTTCAAACTCTATTGGCATCAAATATTTCTTACCATACGCCATTTCAAAAGGTGTATATCCTGTAGTTCTATAGGCCCATATTGCCTCAGGTAACCTTGCAGCCCAATCCTTTCTATGCAGATCTACAGTTTTTGTCAAAATTGCCTCTATGTCTCTATTAGTGATCTCAACTTGGCCATTAGCCTGTGGATGATAAGGATTTGATTTTTTGTGCCTTATGTTGTATTCATTTACTAAGGTTGTAATCAAAGTAGAGGTAAACTATGCTCCTTGGTCTGTCACTATTTCTCTAGGAACACCAAATCTGGTGAAGATTTCTTCATAGAGGAACTCTGCTACTTTATTATCCCTAGCATGCTTCATAGGTCTAGCCTCTACCCATTTTGTTACATAATATGTGCATACAAGAATGTAAGACTTACCATTTGAAGGCGGATCAATTGGGCCTACAAAGTCCAGTCCCCATTTGTCAAAGGGTGTAACAATAACTTGTGGGAATAGAGGCATTTCATCTTATTTGGTTGGCCTCCCCATCCTTTGGCATCTATCACACCTCCTGGTCTATTTGGTTGCATCTCTATGTAATGTTGGCCAATAATAACCAGTATTTAAGATTTTCATTGTTGTCCTCTTAGCAGAAAAAATGTCCTCCGGAAGGTTCATCATGGCTTTCATGTAGTATGTCATGTGTCCTCCTCTTGTACACATCTCCTCATTACTTGATCAGGTCCTGTATAAAACATGCAATTTGCAATCTAAGAGAAGTTAAAAAATTTCTCTACTAACAATCTCTTTTCCTTAGGTGAGAGTTAAGAAGGAGTTCTTCCTGTAGCCAAATATTTTTCTATATCTACATACCATGGATGAATGAATTTTATGGCAGGAAAGGAATCCTCTATAAGTGTAGAATCATCTTTCCTTTGAATTCTAGACAGGAAATCAGCAACCACATTGGCTTTACCTGGCTTGTCCGTAATTTTAATATCAAATTATTGCATCAACAACAACCACCTAGCCAGTCTCCCTTTAATTGAGCTCTTTTTCATGAGATACCTAATTTCTACATGATCATTATGGACAAATATTTGATAGCCTATGATATAATGCTTGAACTTGTTGAGGGCATTGATGATTGCTAACATTTATTTTTCTGTAATAGTGTAGTTGAGTTCAGCTCCTTGCAACTTCTTGCTGATATAATATAGTGCATGCTCAGTTGAACCACCCTTTTATTCGAGGAAAACACCAATAGCATAATCTGATGCATCTGTATGAATATGGAATGGAAGTGACCAATTAGGTCCTTTCAATATAGGTTCTTGAATAAGAGAAATCTCCAAATCAAGGAATTCTTTTTCACATGCTGTTGTCCAGGCAAACTCTACATATTTCTTTAGTAAGTTGTATAGGGCCTTGTTGTCTAACTGAAATCTTTAATAAATCTCCTATAATAGCTAACATGTCCTAGAAAGCTTTTGAGTTCCTTTTGCTTGGTAGGAAAGGGTAGAATAGAGATTACTTCAATTTTAGAGGGATCTACTTGTATTCCTGCAATAGAAATAGAGTGACCAAGCACAATTCCTTATTGGATCATCATGAAGCATTTCTAACTATTTAGTGACAAGTTATGATCTTCACACCTCTGTAGTACCTTTTTCAAATTGTCTTGGGCTTCCTCAAATGTTGCACCATAAATAGTAAAGTCATCCATGTATATTTCCATACACTCATAAGAGATATCTGAGAAAATAATAATCAGAACTCTTTGCAAAGTTGAAGGTGCATTACAGAGTCTGAAAGGCAAGACTGAATAGGAAAACATTCCCCAAGGGCATGTGAAATTAGTCTTTTCTTGGTCCTCTGGAGCAATCTTTATTTGATTATATCCACTAAACCCATCAAGGAAGGAGAAATACTTTTTCCCTGATAAATTATCCAAAACTTGATCAATGAAGGGAAGAGGAAAGTAATCTTTCTATGTTGTTGAGTTGAGCTCCCTATAATCCACACACACTCTCCACTTTCCTCCTTTCTTAGGAACAATAACCAGTGGAGAAACCCACTGCCTATCTAAGACTGGGTAGATAAAGCCATCATTCAACATCTTTTGCAATTCCTCTTTAACAATTTCTCTCAAGGTTGGATTGATTCTCCTCTGGGGCTGTCTAATAGGTTTGAACTCAATATTGATGAAAATTCAGTGTGTACATAGCTTTGGATCAATTCATTTCATATCACTATAATCCTAGGAAAAAGTTGTCTTGTGGGTAGTAAGCATTTGGATCATTGACTCTTGTTGCTCACTGGTAAGTTTATTATTGATATTCAAAGTTTTTCCTGTAGCCACTTCCACTTGGGAAGTCAATTCAAGCATAGATACTTCAGATAGAAAATGAATTTTTACCTCGTGGGGCAATAAGGTGTGCAAACAATCAGTTGTTGCAGGAAATGAGCTAAAGTGGACAAAGGAAGAATCGTGTGTAAAGAACATGGAAATTTTTCACAAAGGGGGTATTCAATACCATAATTGTTCAAAAGGAAATTAGACGGTATCTCTTCCTTTTCTTGTTTTTCAATAAAAGGATCTCTTGTAATCATCATCAGATTTTCCACAGATTCATATCTTCCATATCTTCTCCCAAATTTGGCTAGACTGCTTGTCCTAACTCAAGTTGAGGCTGGGCTAGAGCATAAAGGGTGATATTCTTGGTGCTACACCCATCAGAGATGGTCATATTACCAGACCTACATCCTATGTAAGCATCAGTAGTGGCTAGCCAAGGCCTTCCTAGTATTACAGGATATCCTCCTAGTGATTCTTTTGGAGATAAAATCATAAAATCAGCAAGATATTCCCATGAATCTAGGGTGACTATTGGGTCTTCAACTAATCCATCAGGTTTGATATTTGAACTATCGGCAAGTTGCAAGACTGTAGGTGTAGGCCTTAGGTCTAAAATACTTAGCTTTAGTACAAGGTCTTTTGTCTTGACATTGATAGGTGCTCCAAGATCTACTAAAGCATTTTTTGATATGAACCCCATTAATACAACTGAATATTTTGGGATGGTAAGCTTCCCTAGCATCAAATTAGAGAGTTGACCTAAGACATGAACATTTTGAGGGTCTTTCTTTTTCCTACCTGACTTCTTTAAACATGCTTCTTTAATAGCCTTGCTATAGATAGATACTTCCTTAATTGCTTGGAACAAAGGAATTTTTACACATATGTGCTTTAGCTATCCAAGAATGTCAAAGGTAGGCTCTTCTTTCTTTTGAACAACTTCACCTTCCAACCTTTGTGGAAAAGGAGGTGGGGGTTTATTGGATACTTTAGGCAATGATGGATTTTGGATGGGCTCATTGGATTGAACTTGGCCATTAATATATTCTTTCTCATTCTCCTTAGATGGAAATTTTGAGATTATGGGAGGAGATGGTGTAGGTAACATTGTTCCTAGCCATAATTTAATATTGTTCAAGTTGAGAGAATATGTAGGCTATTGATTTGGATTAGTGAAATAAACTTGCTGCTGTTGTTGAGGCTGATTTTTTGGATTAGGTGTTGCTTGAGCAGGTAACTGGGCTGGCTTAGGATTTTGGCTCTAATTAGATATAGGAGGTGGCGTGATTGAGAATTGTTGTGGTTGTTGAAGGAAACCAACAGGTTAATTTTACCATTGTTGGCATCCTCTCCACTGGTTAGACTGCTGACAATTCCCTTATGGAGACTACCACTGATTTTGCTATGGTGATTGCCAATTTCCTTGTGGAGGCTGCCAATGGGACAAATTCTGAGTCAATTTCTTGGATATCTAATCTTTTAGGAAGGAATCTTCCAAATTGGTCTCTTCTAAGCATACATCAAAAAGTAAGTCTAAACTATGGAAAAATGCTGGAATGGTGAATTTTAATCTTAATACTAGGAATGGAATTTCAAACTTTCTACCAGCATGTCTGCAATAGATTCTCAGTTTGACACCATCCCCAACAACGCCGCCAAAAATGTAGTGTCCTTTAATCAACTTAATAACTAGGAACATGAATTCCTCTACTTGGGGATTGAACATCACAACCAACAGTCATAACTTGCTAAAGGACCTCATTTAATTTTCAACCCAGGGATGTAGACTTGAAATGGGTTAGCACAATATATGCACTAATCACCTATTTCAGACATGTTTAAATTTCTAAAGATGCTATACTTAGAATTGAAGTTACTGGAAAAAAATTTAACTGGCTAAACTTGCTTGGAATGAAAACTGAAATACAAAACTATTCTACATCTAATGGCTGCAAGAATAGTTGATAGTTCTATATTTTTTCCAGCTACAGTTTTAGTCACACTAAGCTCTATAAAAGGAAGTGCAACTATTCTAACTTGCAGAATAAAAATATGGATAACTCCCCAAGTGGGCCCCCTTAGGTAGTGCCAAAGACAAATAAAATATTAGACTGTAAACTTCATAAACACCTTTATTGATTTGAGATTAGCAAGTACATAGCTCACAATCTTCAACTGTATTTTTGAAAACTAAAATGTATTACAACAGTAATCTTTTTGCCCTTTCTCTAAAGGATAATGGGATATTTATTAAAAACTGAATCTAACGACTAACTAACCCTTCCCTCATAAGATGGGAAGTCTTTATTACATCATAACTAACTAAGTGAAGAGGTGGATACAAAAAGGAAGAACTGAGTCAAATTAGTTCTAAAGATTTAAATTACCACCATCCTAGATTTATGCACCATCAAGACACCTAAGCTGGATTCTTGGAACACTTTCCTCACATGGTGGATGACTTGAAGCTGCCTCCTTATTCTTTGTTGCTGAATTAGTCTCCATTGAATCAGTCTTCCAATAATCAAGTGGAAACTAAATTTCCTCCTTAAGACGTGGTACCTGCAAATAACTTAATAGCTACTCCTATGGTAGAAAGTTAGCTCAACACATTCAACCATTAAAACGATCCATCACCTCATTTATACATTCATTAAGCATTAATTCAAAGAAAACAATATTTCAGATATGGCTGTAGGAAGTTCAATAGTAGAGGGTGCAGGAAAGGCATGTCATAACAAAAAGTCACAAGGCATACCTATTCTATCAAACTAATAGAAAATTTAGGCAATAATCATGGAAAGACTTGTCATAATAAACTTATTGTATTTAAGTATAAAAGTATATGTCTTGTTCCCATAATTACCACTAAATGTTTGTCTCAGCATAATAAAAAGAGTAGAATTTATTTTTTTAAACATAGTCTAAATATGCCAAAAACTGGGCTCATCATGATTGAAAACACACACATTTTTAAAAGATATATTATCTTCAGATAAATTTTGTAGAATCCTAGGGAATAGACAAAATCAAGATTGTTGTTTTTTTGTCTCTATGAAAAGTATTTGAAATGTGGAGGAATAAGTAGACAACATTGAAAGTAACTGATATGGATAAACACACCTTGAAATGGCATTTAGATGAAATTTTCTTGTAACAAACCTCACTAGAGGTGGCACTAACAGAGACTACTCTAGCACAACCATGGAAGTCTAGACAAACAATCTTGATAGAGTGTTTTTGTAGGACCTTGTATTCAAATGTGGAAAGAATAATAGACTATAATAAGACTCGCTTAGTACAACCAAACTAGTAGAATGTATGAACGTCAACTGGCATAAAACTATCCTCACCTTTTGATGAGAGTTGTCCATTAGAATATTTTTTTAGTGTCACATGAAATTTTGATATCTTAATCTAGAGATTTGTCTCTTTGAGCCACTTTGTACTCCTGATATAGTCTGGCCCTAGATGCCTAAAAATTGCATTTACAGCCAGCAAGTATATGCATAAGTCTAGAAAAACATGACATAATGTTCCTATCTCCACAATTGAAACAATGTACAACCATTAAATAATGATTTGCATATTCACAATTTAAACTCTCTGAGAAATTAAATAAATACTAAACTGAAGTACATCACCCACGAACTCTTAGAGACTTGGTTAGGATGAAATTCCTCTTATTATGGGAAGGCCAGAGCTTGATACAGTAGAAGCAGATGCATTAGAATTTCTTTGGGACATGGCTTTGCAATATGGGTGACATTTAACATGTGTAAGGTCATTCCTCTTGCCTCGTAATGTTTAGAGGAGTCTCTGACAATCTACAATCTCCTGCCTCTTAAGTAAAGAGAAGTTTGGCTATCTGCAACAACTAATTTCCCGAGCCATCTGATAGAAAAATTTGTGTTCTCTCTTACCTCATGAAAGAAAAATCACATTTTGACATCCTACAACCATTTATTGAGGCCAGAAAAGAAAGGACATCAAAATTTAAAAAAACCAAGATTTAACATGGTTCACCCAAAATAAGACTACATCCACCAACAAGAGGGTCCAATATATATTAAAATTCTAGTAAATAAATTTTACTTCAAGCCTGCATCAACCACTACAACCTGCAACATTTTTCTCCATGTTTGTCCATTGTTATTTTTACATAGCCTTTGTTGCGTGTACCCGTGGCACTTCTTGCATTTTTCCACCCACAAAACTCTAAATTTTTGCTAACATTTTTCATGAGTTGTTGTCCTCAAAACTCTAATCCATGTATTGGAATATGTTCCCATGAATTTCCCATTAATTGAAAATGAAGCATGGAAATTGGTTTTGTCTCGTGCACCCAATAAAATGTTTTCCTTTGGGTGGTTACAATAACTATTTGTAACTGTCTTTAAATAAATATTGTAATTGATTATTTTCAGCATTTAATAATTTTTTGTAATTGATATTTTAAATACAAGTACAACAAAATATTTAATAAGATAATGTTGAAGATTTTATCTGAGTTTGATTGGTCTCCATAGCACAACAATCTTCCACTTGGAGACTATTCAAACTCCACTCCAAACCATCTCCCACTTGGAGACTAATCATAACACCGCTTACCTTGCAACTAAAACTAGAAATAAGCACCTTGGACCTTGCTATTCTATTTTGAATAAATTCAACCTTGAAGGCCAACTGAAGCTAAAGAGGAGCCCGAATTCTCCCTTGTCACTACCTTTGTAAACATATCTATTGGATTGTCATAAGTATGAATCTTCTCTAGCCTTACCTATCCATCCTCACACATTGATCGAATAAAATTATATTTCAACTATATGCGTTTGATTTTTGAGTGCAAGGCATAATTCTTTACAATGTGTATAGCACTCTGACTATGCGTAAACAAGTGACTTTCAGTCTGTTGTTTATCAAACTCTTCCATGAAAAATTGCAGCCATATCATCTCTTTGCTTGTCTTTTTTTCAACTACATACTCTACCTTTGTGGTGGATAAAGCAACCACCTTTTACAATCAATAAATCCAACTCACTATTATCCCGCCAATTGTAAATACATAACATATGGTACTCTGCCTGGTATCTATATCCCTTGTCAAATTTGAGTCGACATAGTCTTTTAAATTGGTATTAGATCCCCCAAAAGATACAAATTCATTGGATGTATCTCTCAAACACCTAAGAATCCATTTTACCACATTCCAATGCTCAACTCAAAGATTACTCATATACCTACGAACAAATACTATGACATGTGCAACATCCATTCTTGTGTATACCATGGCATACATTAAACTTCCTATAGCTGAAGCATATGGTACCTTTGGCATTTTGTCTTCCCGCTCTTGTGTCTTTGTACACATACCCTTACTCAATTTGACACAACTAGGAAAAGGTGTACTAACATATTTTTCATTCTCCATATTAAACCTCTATAACACCTTCTTAATATAATCAACCTGAGATAAAAAACCAATTTTCTATTTTTCTTATCTCTAGTAATTTTCATACCAAGGATTTGTTTGGTTGCCCCCAAATCCTTCATAGAGAATGAATTTTCTTACTACTATTTTAATTCCCTTATGTGTTCCATGTTAGACCCTGCTACAAGCATATCATCAACATATAAACATAAAATAATGTAGTTATCATCATCTAACCTATTAAAATAAACACAATGGTCTAAATTACACCGATTGTATTCTTGCTCAGCCATAAAACTATCAAATTTAATATTCCATTTATGAGGTGCTTGCTTCAAGCCATATAAAATTTTCTTTAATCTACACACTAGTTTCTCCTTACCTTTCACATCAAATCCTTGTGGTTCTTCCATATGTATTTTCTCTTTCAAATTACCATGGAGAAAGGTCAATTTAACATCAAGTTGTTCCAAATGAAAATCTTCAACAACCATAATACTTAAAATAGTACAAATAGGAGTCATTTTAATAACCGAACAAAATATTTCATCAAACCAAATGCAAATCTTCAACAACCATAATACTTAAAATAGTACAAATAGAAGTTATTTTAACAACCAAATAAAATATTTCATCAAAACCAATGCCCTTTTTTTGGGGAAACCCCTTTACAACTAATCTGGCTTTATATCTTTTCTTACCTCCATCTTCCTCTTTCAGCCTATAAACCCATTTGTTTGTTAAAGCCTTTTTACCTGCAAGCAACTTGCATAGTTTCCAAGTCTGATTTTTCAACAAGGAAGCCATTTATTCTTCCATCCATGCTCCCACTGAACCTTGGTATTCACCTATATAGCTTCATCATAAAATTTTGGTTCACCAACATTAGTTAATAAAATAGAATACAAAGAGGGAGAAAATATTTCTATAGGTCTACTTACTTGTGAAAATTGTCTAACATTCATAGGATTTTGTGGTATTTGTTGTTGTGGATCATGAGGGACCACTGGGACATCACTATTCAGAGTGTCATCCAACACAACATAATTGTTTTCTTTCTTCTCATGCTACTACAAATGTTCTTTGTACAACACTTTATCATTGAATATGACATCCCTGCTTCTCAATTTTTTTTTATTTTCAAAATCCCAAAGCCTATAACCAAATTCGTCAATCCCCATATCCAACAAATATAAATTTCTTTGATTTAGCTTCTAGCTTGGTTCTATTTTCACAATCTACATGTGCAAATTCTTCATAATCAAAGGTTTTGAGAAAAGAATAACTCACCTTCTTACCCATCCATAGTTCTTTTAGAATACCACAACCCAAAGGATTAGAAGGACCTCTATTAATTAAATAAACAATAGTGTTTACAACCTCTACCCATATGTTTAAATGCAGCCCAACATGCAATCTCATAGTTTGTGCATGCTCCATTATTGTTCTATTTATGCGCTCAACTACTCTATTTTTTTGTGGAGTCCTTGAAACCATTTTTTGCCTATGAATCCATTAGAGGAACAATAATCTTCAAATGCTTTGCTACAATACTCACCACCATTATCACATCTGAGACATTTTAACTTTTTACTTGTCTCATTTGCAACGAAGCTTTCCCATTTTTTAAAAATTTTAAATACATCAGATTTCTGCCTAAGTAAATAAATCCAAACCTTCCTAGTTGCATCATCTATGAATGTAAAAATATTGAGAGCCATTGAGAGAAGATACTTGAGCTGGTTCGCATACATATGTATGCACAAGCTCCAATTTCACATCTTTCTTTTGCTTCCCATCCTTGAGAAAACTAACTCTCTTGTATTGTCCATACACACAACTTTCACATAAATCCATATTAACACAATTTAGACCTAGTAAAAAATTCTTTGAATGAAGTAATTTCATACCTTTTTCACTCATATGCCCAAGTATATTATGCCATAGTGTTGATTCAAAATCCATGACAACTGTTCTTGAACATTGAATTTTCTCTACAACAACTAAAGTAGAAGGAATATTATGACCTGTACAAAGATATAAGGTGCTTAGTTTCACACATTTACTACCACTAAGGAACCTTTTGTAACCTTCCAATTTTTATCACTAAATGTAATAACACAACCTTCATCATCTAGTTTCCCTAAGGAGATTAAATGTCTACTTTATTTTGGAATGTGCCTTACCTCTTGTATTAGCAAATGATTCCCATTCTGTAACTTAATCTTGATTCTTCCCTTTCTAACAATTTTATAGGGTTTGTTATCTCCTAGATAAACTAGCCCAAAATCTCCTTCAACATAATCAAGAAAATAACTTCTATAGGGTGTAGCATGAAATGAAGCCAATAAATCTATCACCCAAGAATCATCAACATTATCAAGGGAAATAATCAAAGCATCGTCATTAGATTTATTACTTGCCACATTTTCCTCTTTACTACCTTCCTTTTTGTCTCCTTTTTTTTCTAAGACTAGCAATCTTTCTTTAAATGACCCAGATTACTAGAGTACCAAAAATCCTTCTTCTCTCTAGATTGGGACCTCTTGTCCTTTGATTTTCCTTGTGACTTCCTATGACCTCAAAAATTCTTTCCTCTCTCCTTTGTTCTTCCCCTACTTTTTGCTTTCAAAACACTACTTGGTGTGGATGTACCACCTGAGCTTTTCCTACAAATTTCCTCACTCAAAATCACACCAACATCAAAAAAGTTTAGTGTATTTGAGCTAGAAACAAAATTACTAAGTGTCATTTCCAAGCTATTCAAAATTTCAGGAAAAGAGCACAGAATCAAAAGAGCCCTAACTTCTTCATAAAATTTTACATTTATAGAAGTTAATTGGCAGGTAATCGTATTGAACTCATTTAAATGATCAACAACTGACCCACCTTCTACCATTTTCATATTAAATAAACACTTCATAAGAAATACCTTATTCAAAGTGGAAGGATTTTCATATAACTTTGCCAAGTTTTGCATCAAATCTATCATTGTCTTTGTTGTTGAAATATTATTTGTTGTCGATTGTGCTAGGCATAAAAGAATACCACCAAGTGTCTTTCTATCTAGAATATTCCAATTGTCATCAGAGATTTTTGATGGTTTCTTATCTTTCCCTTTGAATGGCCATTGTACATCCTTTTGATAGAGATAATCCTCCATTTGCATCTTCCAAAATTGATAGTTTTTCCCATTGAAATTTTTAACCTTCAACTTACCCTCATCTCCCATAACTCCCACTCAATTGTGAGACCTTCTTGTAGAGGATAACTAAACAAAAACCACTCTAATACCATGTTTTATGGATTATAAGGTAGATTTATTTTAGTTAAATACATATTTGAAGTATAAAACAGATAAATAGAAAACTCCAAAAAAAAGGACAACAAAAGAAGAACACCAAGATTTAACAAGGTTCACCCAAAACTGAGCTACATCCACCAACAAGAGGGTCCAATATAAATTAAAATTCTAATAAATAACTTTTACAAAGCATGCAACAACCAATGCAACCTGAAACAAAGTTTTTCTCCATGTTTTTCTACTTTTGTTTTTACATAGCCTTTGTTGTGTGTACCCATGACACTTCCCATTTTTCTAGCCACATAACTGTAAATTTCTGCTAGCATTTCTCATGGCCTACTACTCTCAGAACACTAATCCCAGTATTAGAATTGTGACTAATTTCATAGTATAGGTTAACTACACTTGATCCATACAAATTTGAGGAATATTTAATCCACTAAGCATCAATCCCAATAAGATATTCAATATCAATAAAAATGAAGAAGCCATTATTTAACTAACATGCTAACACATGAAAGCTTGACGAACATCTATTCTAAGACATTGAAACTTATCCTATTAGGGGAGTGGTGTCACATTGATGTGGAATGGTGACCCTTTCCCAATCCCTTGGATAATATGAACCTTTCCAATTTATTCTATGGATTAAAATCAATGGAAACTGATGAAAAATATGAATGAAAACATTATAAAAGCTAGATTAACATGATAAAAGCTAAGATGTTTGATGTAATTGTATGCAAACTTATTCTAAATGTAAACAAAGCTCAAAGATGAAATTTATTTAAAGGAAACTATGCTAAAATGGATGCAAACTAAGTTAACATGGAAGCCATTAATGGATGCTTAAGCTAGTATTGCATGAAAATTAATCTAAAATGCTATCAAATGTAAAACATGAGTGCAAATGGATATGAGTTTCAACAACATACGTTTTCTATTAAAATATGGATCCCCATTCAATAGATGCAAAGTCTATATATAAAATAGGCAAAGAGAAACCGATGGTCAAGATTGAAAGAATCAATCAATGGTCAAGATGGAAAGAAGATGGAGGCATGGATCGGGGATCGCCATCAAGGGTTAAGAATGCAAGTTGATATTTACACTAGCATAGAAAAAATAATATATGATTGAAAAAAATACTAAAAACTACTTATAATTGACTAAAATTTGTCACATGACCATTATTAGTTTAAATTTACAATCATTTATAACATGGCCAAATTTACATGACTGAACCAATTTTAGTCATTTATTTGGTCATTTTTATTGATCAATTTGGTAGCATATTTCTTCATATATTTAGTCATATTATTCCTTGAGCTTGGTCACGTGATCATTAGTAGTTTATTTCTAGTCATTAATTGGTTGTTTTGATTTATCAATTTGGTAGTATATTTTTAGTCATTGATTTAGTCATATTTATTCACTGATTTTTGTCAATTGGTAGTATTTATTCACTGATTTTTTTCAACTGGTAGTATATTTAGTCATATTTATTCACTGATTTATGTCATTTAGTAGTATAGTTAGTCAATTGATAGTTTATTTAATTCTTTTTGTTCACTAATTTATGCCTAAAAGTGTTGGAAGCGAAATAATGATTTTGAGGTTTAAACATAAAACACAAAAAAAAATCAATCATTCATTTCTACATAATGAAACAGTTATTAAGAGGGAAAAATGTTGAAATTTTATTGAAACAAGGTGTTGTTACAGAAAATACAAGACATAAATATGTTTCTTTGCTTTGAAAAATGTTTTAAAAAATGTGTTTCTCAATGATGTGACTAAGAAAATTGAGTCATAAGGCTCTATTTTTTGCTTATATAGATCCAAAACATGAAAGAACTACTTGAAAAAAAAATTCTAAGGGTCCTATGAAAGACTCCATTGTAGACTTCAGACCATGAATACTTAGTATGGACTAAGAACTATGTTCCGCATATAATTTGATTGATAAGCATTATTGAACATGACAGTGGACAAATCCAAACTGATCACAAATAGTTATCAATGGATGAGCATCTAGAATCCTTTCTTCCGTAAGAAAGTTCTTTGTCCTTTCAACATCATAGAATTTTGACTCTTTGGTTGCACGTTCCATCTCCTTGATTTGTCCAATTTTGGTTGCTACTTCATTGTACATGAAGTGAATGTCGAGATCCTCACTGCCAATGACATTGAAATATAGTTTACCATATAAGTACAAGGTTCCCAAGCTACTAAAAAATTACCTCCTCAAATAGATCAATGAATATCAGTGCAAAATGATACAAGTGGAAATCTAAAGTCAAATCACTTGGAGCTCAAATATGCACCCAAAAAGAAATATAGCCCTTCATAAGACTTGAATTGTTCAAGCAACTTGATGCATGAATCTACACCAAATATAGCCACTACAAGAAATAATCATATAAAAAAACAAATTACATTGAGAGTGAACCACCAAAAACATGCATGTAGGGAAAGAGGATACCCCAATGAGGTTGTAGGGTTTTTCACCTAGAATCTAAGTTAGGAAATGTGGCTCTCTTTTGCACTAAGGTATTCTTGGTGAGTTCATTCAAAGGGGGATTGGGGGTTTGTGATGTGTTCTTGATTGAAATATGATTATCTAAATACGGAAAACTAAAAAGTAAATGAATTATTGAATGATAAGCTATTGAAATGCAAAATGTTGGAAAACACATTATGATATGAAAATGAACTAAGAAATGTAAACAAACTGTAATAGAAACTTATGAAATTAAAGGTGTGCACCTGAACTTTGAAGAAGGATTAGATGGAATTCTAGTATACTGATGAAAATGTTGCAGAAGTTGACTAGGACACTTGTGCCAATCTAGGCGACCTAGTCCCAAATCTAGAAAAATTGGTTCAGAGCTTGTTTCTGCCAAATGTGTGTCTAAATATGTGAAAATCATTGAAAGGAAGGTTCACTGGGACTAGGTCACCACTACTATCGACTTAGTCCTCTTTCAAATTTCTAGAAATGAAAAAGGGGAAATGAATGCCCTCATTTGGTACTTTTGTTCTTCACAGATGTCCGCTTTTGAAACTCTGATTTTTGGTCCTAAAAGTGACTTTTGGTGGATGTTTGGACTTTGCAAGCAAGGAGAGGTCTTCAACAAGTATTCAAAGCCTTCAATGATCTTCAATGTATTTAAATCTGCAAACACACAAGGAGAGAAGGAGAAAATGTTGATTGTTAGGGCATGGGGGTTTTCCTTGGTCAAACACCTTTTAGATAACTAAACCAAAATGAATAGAAAATTTAATGAAGTCTGAACATGTAATAATGGATTTAGTACCTTGCCACTATGATTGATCTTGAGATTGCTGCAACAATCTGCCCTTCAATGCTTCAGAAAAGATGTCCTTTTCACTTGAAATTCTCAAACCCTAGCTTGCTTGAGAAGGAGAGAAGAGTGATTAAGAAGAATGAGACTTAGGAGTGTATAATTAGGGATTTAATAGGTTCAAAATGAGGGGAAAAACCCTTATTTATACATGTTGTGCTCTAATTTCCTGAAAATAACACCATAAAAACTGACTTTAGGGTTTAGGAGACAAAATCTTGAAAGAAATTTGACTTAATTTTCATTTTTATGCCACATGGGACTAGGTTGCCCAAGGTGGCGACCTAGTCCACTTGGGCATTTTTTATTGGTTTTCGGGGATTGAGATGTGATTAATAATGTTTGTTAGGATTGTCTCACAAAACACACTAAAGTTATGCATGTATGTGCATTAAGGGGTACTTATAGCATAAGAAAGGGTTGATTTAGTGGTGACAACACTAGGAAAGTGTAAAAATGTATTTCAAAACCTTACAACACTTTGGCACAAGACCTGGAAAGAGATAAAACGAGGTTGAAAAAGGTCCAAAATCCATAGGCAAGCATCCAAATGAGTGAAAAGTGTCAAGGCTACACATTTTGGCGACACATTTAGCCCCCACTTTAGTGGGAGGATGATATTGCTTCAAACTCACACTAAAGTAGCCCAATGGAGATGGTGAAGAATGGTGAAGAATGAAGAAGGAGGTCGAGACCCCAGGATTTGAAATTCTAAGTCAAGTTGACATCAATGCACAAGAACACATTCAAGGGTGAATAAATTTCAGAAAAAAAAGATACATGATCATGCAATGACAAGAACTAGAGGAAGAAAGAAATGAAAGTGAAAAGTTATATCAAGCTTCAACAATTTGTCCAGCTAATTGTGGATTAAAACTAGGTTGTTTGTCCAAAATTATGATGTGTACTCACTCTCGGGTGACGAGACTCTTGGTTTTCCACCAAGTGAGAAGGCCCAAGAAGGTGAGAAACATACACTCATGGTTGGTATGCACTCACACACACATAGGTGGCTATGGGGAAAGTTGTGCAGCTTGGGTTTCCCGCTCAAATAGTACCAAAGTTATACCTCCTGATAACTTTAATAAGGTGCCACAAAAGAAAATAACTTTTGCGATGATGGTGTAAGGAATGTTTCAAAGGGATTTTCCTTAGTTCGTGCAATGTCTCATCTGAAGGAACATCATGTTTAATGTCTCCAAGAGAGGAAAATTGAAAATGGTCTCATCTTGTTTGTAAGAGAGGACAAGTGCAATGTCTCATTGTGGGCAACATTGTACCTAATGTTTCCGAGAGAGCGAATTGCAAAAAAAAGAAAACCAGACAATGAAATATGAGTTGTAATGTATGCCCACACTTTAAAGTAATTTCTACACACCGTTCTATGAGAAATTACTTTAAAGTAGAAGAGGAAGAGGACATGAGAGCTTGTTCAGAAAGCCCTATCCCGAGTCATATGTTTTTGATAAGCTGCATCATGAAAAGGGGAGTATGTCACATGCGAGTCAACTTAAGCCATGTCATCCACATCCCAAACTTTCTCTTATATGTTCATGAAAAGTTAACAAGTATTCAAAAGAGACAATGTTGAGTGACATACTAGGGAAGAGGCTAACTAACCCCTTGCCCCCATTTAGTGCAGGACAAGAGTGATCTGAAAGGATTGGGTGAAATGCAAGGTAGAGTGAAAATTAATATCGATTAGAGGAATGAGATGCCCCCACATAAGGGAGAGCACCAAGCTCCTTAAGATGTTGAATTTTACAACTCAATACCTTACACTCATTAGTGTGATGACCATGAACTCAGTGGTAGGAACAAAGGAATGTTTGTTGTAACATTTCTTTCAAGTTCTTGGAGGAGTCTCAATAAGATACCCACTTGATCAAGTCTAGAAGGTGTTCCTTTGGTGTGTATCAAATAATTTTCTTGCTTAGTATAGGATTTCATACTTACACAAGGCACTATAGATTGTGATATTTTTTATACTCCTTTGGAGGAGTGTGTAAAATCGAAATCACTAGTGGGTTATGAGATGACATTGGCTTTAAGCAAAGAGTCATTTTTTCATTTCAAAGGTTCATGTTCAAAGGTGGGTTTGGAAGGATGGTTTGGGATGGTGTTGGTGTTGGATGAAGCTTTAATTATTTCGATGAAATAAAAAAATCCAAGACCATGATTAGATGTTTTCATAGGAGGCTTGATAGGGGTGTGAATATGTTGTCCGTTAGCACCACACCATTTTCTAGTATAGCCAAGTTGTTTCATTAGCTCATAACCTTTTCCATAAATATTTTTCATTGCTTTTGGATCGGGTGATTGTTCATTATTGGATTCTTTGTCTAAATTAGTTGAGGAGGATGCTTTCAAAGGATCTATCGAGTCTTGTGTTGACAAGACAGTGCTACCCTTGTTAGAGTCTTTGGTTGTGGTCTTGGATTCTCCTTGTAAAGGAGGTGTGAAGTATAAGGAACCCCAATCATCATCTAAGAGCTTCTTGATGTGCTCAATATTTTGTTCTTTATTTGGTTGTTGTGAGGGTTCCACTTGGGTGGTTGGTGTTAAGGTGTTGAAATGATTCTCTTTGTATTTTTCAATGTTTAAGAAATTGTTGGGTATAGGGTCAGCTTCAAGTGTGTACACTTTGTTGTTATAAATGTAATTCATCTTTTGATGAAGAGTGGAAGGCACTCCATTCATTGCATGAATCCATGGCCTACCTAAGAGAAGATTATATGAAAGTGCATGAGGCATAACATGGATTTTAGTGTCCAATGTGGCCATTCCAACTGTAAGAGGTATAGTGATCACACCAAGTGGTTACTTAGTGATGTTGTCGAGTCCATAAATATAAAGAGAATCGGGTTTGATGTGGGATATATCAATGCCAAGCCTATCCAAAAGGCACACACTACACACATTGAGAGAAGAGTCTGTATCTATAAGAGTTCTCTTGATCCCTTTTTTGTTGTATTGAGAGATTATTATGAAATATTCATTTTTTTTTTGCATTTCCAAAGGAGGGAGCTCACTTTGGTGGAAAATAATATCAGCATTAATTCCATGAATAGTAGTTCCTATGTTATTTGGTTTCACATTAGAAGGGAGAGGAACTTGTTGTAGGGAATTTTGCATCGTGTTGTGATAGTAAGGGGAGGCTTGAATGAGATCTCATAAGGATATTTTAGCGAGAGTATTCCTTAGTTGGTCAACAAGGTCATACTCCCTAAGAATTCAATTTAAGTGAGGGGCAACAAGTAAGATGGGTTTAGGAAAAGGTAAGGAAGTTGAGGTTAGTTGGGGTGGGCATGAATTGTTTTGGGTGTAATATGTATGAGCAACAATATTATGATGCGATCATTGTGACACATTATTTGGAGGTGGGTTGAGGATGAATTCAGGTTCAATGGGAGGTTGAGGGTTGTTGGAAGGGGTGTAAAGGCTGAGTTAAGGTTGAATAATATTAACATACTTGAGCAAGGGATAGGCTAATGTTGTCTCTTTATTTTCTTCCAAGTGTCTAATATTATTATAGTTATGGTTATCCTTATTATGTATCATGATATCCTCCCTAGGAGGAAGGGTTTTAGGAGAACTACAAACCAACAGTTCTTGACAATCCATGGTTGGTTCTTCTAAAATGGCTTCATCATGAATAAGGGAATGATCAATGGTTGAATTTTCTTTCACCCTAAGGATTTTTTTAGGTGAAGGGGGACAAGAGATGTCCATGACCTTCACTAATTGTGTTTTCTAACAACAAAGTATTTTCTTCACAACTAGGAGAAAAACAAATGTTATTGTCATGATTAGCTATGTTTTTGTTGTCTTGTTTGTTAATGTCTTGTCCACTAGAAGAGAATTAAGAGGAGAGAAACAAATAATATTCTCATAACTCTCATTGATTGGTTCTTCTAACAAAATATTTTTGTCACTAAGAGGAGAGATATTATGAGAAGAACAAATATGATTGTTAGGAATGTTCAAAGTTGTATCTTCTTTCACTACAACACTCTCATAGGGAAGGGATATTAAAGTGTTCATAGCATGTCTAGTTATGTAAGCTACTAGCATTGTTTGAATAAAAATTAAAAGTACATGTAACCATTCCATGCAATGTTTCAAAAATATAAATAATGTATTTGCAAAGATACAAATTTTTTTTATCCAATATATGATCAGTTTTAAGAATGTAAATAAAGTACATGCTAGAATGAAAAGCACTTTTAACAAACTGCTATATGGTTTTATGAATATAAACATTGTATATGAAAAAGTGAAAATTACTTTTATGAATGAGGTGCAAAATTGCAAAAATGTAAGCATTTTCAGATGTAATGATGAAATGATTTTAAGAATGACTATCCTAAAGTGATGATTTTGAGTTAGAAGCCTAAAACCTATGTTCCCAAAACTTTCCAGACTTATAGTATATGATACCAGGAGCCTAAGAAAGCATAAAAATGAGGTTTTTGGTGTTGTGACAGACAATGAAAAATCTAGACAAGGACAAGGTCGCCCAAAATGGCGAATTAGTCCCAGTTAGGGTTTTGTCAAAATTTCTAAAAAAGTTCAACTGGGTTCTGATGGTTATGATGTTGGATGACCAGAAGAAGAAAGTTTGGTGCAGATTTTGGATGAATGAATGCGATTTGAGATGCAAGAATGCAATTTATATACACTTTTATGCATGCAAAAATGTGAAACCCTAGAATGCAATTTAATGAATGCAACATGCAATGCAAACTAAATCTAGGGTGAAGAAGGACTCTAAACAAAAAAGAAGGGTGTAGGAATCTAAGATTCACCAAAATGAACCACCAAAAACATGCATGTAGGGAAAGAGGATTCCTCAATGAGCTTCTAGAATTTTTCACCTAAAAGCTAAGTTAGGAAATGTGGCTCTCTTTCGCACTAAGGTATTCTTGGCGAGTTCATTCAAAGGGGGATTGGGGGTTTGTGATGTGTGTGTGATTGAGACGTGATGATCTAAATGCATAAAACTAAAAAGGAAATTATTTATTGAATCATAAGCTATTGAAATGCAAAGTGATGGTAAACACATTATGATATACAAATGAACTAAGAAATGTAAACAAATTGAAACATAAACTTATGAAATTAAAGGTGTGCACTTGGAATATGAAGAAGCATTAGATGGAGATCTGGTATGTTGATGAAAATTTTAGAGAAGCCAACTAGGACACTTGTGCCAATCTGGGCGACCTAGTCCCAGATCTGGAAAAACTAGTTTGGAGCTTTTTTTTGCCAAATGGGTGTCTGAATATGTGAAAATCACTGAAAGGTAGGTTCAGTGGGACTAGGTCACCAAAAATGGTGACTTATTCCTCTTCTAAATTTTTGGAAATGTAAAAGGGGAAATTAAATCCCTCGGTCTATACTTTGGTTCTTCACAGATGTGCGCTTCTGAAACTCTGATTTTCGGGCATGAAAGTGACTTTTGGTTGATGTTTGGACTTTGCAAGTAAGGATAGGTCTTCAAAAAGTCTTCAAATCCTTCAATGCTCTTAAATGTAGCTAAATCTTCAAAAACACAATGAGAGAAGGAGAAAATGCTGATTGTTAGGGCATAGGGGTTTGCCTTGGTCAAACCCCTTTTAGGTAACTAAACCAAAATGAATAGAAAATATAATGAAGTATGAACATGCAATAATGGAGTTAGTTCCTTGCCACTATGATTGATCTTGATTTTCTTCAACAATATACCCTTGAATGCATTAGAAAAGATGTCTTTTTGACTTGGAATGCTCAAACCCTAGCTTGCTTGAGAAGAAGGAGAGAAGAATGATTGAGAAGAATGAGACTTAGGAGTGTAGAATTAGGGATTGAATAGGTCAAAATGAGGGAAAAACCCTTATTTATACATGGTGTGCCCTAATTTCCTAAAAATAACACCATGCAAACTGACCTTAGGGTTTAGGAGAAAAAATCCTAAAAGAAACTTGATTTAATTTTGATTTTTATGCCACATGAGACTAGGTCACCCAAGGTGGCGACCTAGTCCACCTAGGTATTTTTTATTATTTTTTGGGGATTAAGATGTGATTAATAATGTTTGTTAGGATTGTCTCACAAAAAACACTAAAGGCATGTATGTGCATTAAGGGGTCCTTATAGCATAAGAAAGGGTTGATTTAGTGGTGACAAGCCTAGGAAATTGAAAATTTATTGTAACACCTTACAACACTTGGAAATAGGTAAAAAGGGGTTGAAAAAGGTCCAAAATTCATAGTTGAGGGCCAAAATGAGTGAGAAGTTCCAAGGCTAAAATTTTTGGTGACACAAAGAGAAATAGTTTAATATTCACCTCAACTTCAGAGTTCCATATCAAAAACTATAAGCTATTTATCAATAGGAAGAAGATATATTAATTTACAACAATTAGAAAGGAATTACCTGAAGAAAGAGATATGTGATGACATTGTAATCAATTGGACAACCACCCTCCATTTGAGACATCATTAGTGAAAATTTTACAGTGCCCTGGAAAATTTACTCAACAAATAAGACCTCTCTTCAAAACATTTTTAGATTCAACATCAGAAATATATTTCTATCAATTAATAGTACTTGGGATCAAAGTGAAAAATTGTCTAGAGGAGGAACAAGTAATCAGTAGTGTACTAAGGACATGGTCCATGTGAGATGTTGTCAATAGCCACCCAACCAAAAGGGAAAATAGTTGCTTAAATCAAGATTATGCACAAAAACCATAAAAAAATGCACGAGAATAATCACTAAGATTTGAAATAAAATGCACATCCTATTTGTTTGACATTCTTGGGTGGGATATTTCATGAGACAATTTCTTTTCAATTAAATTACAAAATTTAAGAAAAAACATTAAATTCCCTACAATAAGGCCTAATTAATAGAATGCAGGAACTTTAAACAATTTCTACCCTGCACTAAAAGTAATGGAAAATCAAAGAGTATAACATCAGATACATAAACCAGGTTACTGACATATTTTTAGGACTATGTAAAGGAATAATGGACACAACATTATAGTTCAATTGTATATAATCCCTAGATCCATGGATAGACAAGTGAATTCATCCAGTCATTAGAGAACCAACTAAGCTATTTGGATGGAGATAGAACAAAAGGCTCACACCATTTCAACTTTTTTTAGGACCAAGTCTCAAAAGGAAATTCAAACTTAGTAAACTTGTGTGTTGAAGAAAGGATCAAGGATTAAGATTAATTTTTTCTAAACTAGACAATAGTTCATGTGAAAGTTCTAATACAAATTGAATAAAACAATGAAAAATTCAATTAAGATTTTGAAAGTTTTATGCAAATTGAATAAAACAATGAAAATTTTAACATATTTAATGGTCTCCATACTTCTAGAATTATTGAATAAAAAAATGAACTATTTTCTTGTTTTCCAAACAATACAATAGAGCATGAGAAGGTTCGAATACAAATTGAATAAAACAATGAAAAATTAAATTAAGATGTTGATTATTTCAGAAGTATGGAGACCCTTAAAGATGTTGCAATTTTTGATACAATTCATAACAAAGATAAGGATTTATATAGGGGAATATAACATGGTGAAATATAATAGATGGGTTCCTGCAAAGCCTTGAGAAAGTTTGGAAATATTGTACACCAAATTGAGCTACCAGGAGTTGTAGAATTATATGGATATCACAAAGGAGATGTATAAAGTCTGAAGATATATATGAGTACGACAAAGGAAATGTCTAAGACAACATATGAAGAAATAAAAATTAAAGTAGAAGACATAAATATTCAAAAACTATCAATAACAGTTATGGATTATTTAATTCCCTGTGAAATTTCTCTTCACATACCTGGTCTACCCCATCAACTGCTCAATTATATTATACAGTGACCCTAATGCTAGTCTTTTAGAAATTGGAATGTTGCCTACATGAATGATATTGGTACTAAATCTATTGCTCAAAATAGCTATAAATAAAAGAGAAAGGATGTGCAATGGATCAAATTCACTGACCTGTGTGCACCCACATGTGATACCTAATCATTTTTTTGATTTTTCCTATTCATTCTAATGTGAAGAGGGTTGAATAAACATTAAAACTTATACATCTATAGAGGATAAATGAAGGCATCAGTTAAGGTTCCTTGATAAACCACATCTTCATATTTCTTATAATCTCAACTAGATAACAAAACTAATTAGAAAAACTCAAATAGATCACAAAAATAATCAGCAAAGCTCAGCTAGATCACAAAAAAAGAAAAAATCAGCACTAACATTCATGCTAATAATTTTTTTAAAGGCGTAGATGATAGTATGAAATTACTCTCAATTTCATATCAAGAAAAATTGTGTGCAAAGGTGATGCAAGAGCATCCTTGGTTCTTGGCAATCTTGCATCAACCAAAAATATTTCCTTTCAGTTTTTGTTCTTATTTTGTTTATATTCTTGTTCGAGTTGGTAGATTTGGTGTTTCTTCATGTTTTCTTGCCAGATTGTGCATACCTAGGATTTCAATTTGGACATGTTCAATCTTTTTTTTTCCAAGTTTTCAGCTCATTTGGATATTTTTCCATCAATTTATTGCTTCTATAGTATGTGACATATTTGAGACTGGCCCCGAAAGAACTTCAAAACCTAACAGCTAGTTGGATCAATCGTGGACCTTTCCCATGACTTGAGGATCCTCACAGTCTGTTTAGATTTATTCCATTGAGTGTCCCCGGCCTTACACTTAGGTCCACACTTCATCATATGCATCTACCGTGGATGAATTTCAGATTTAAGGCTAACCTGTTCTTGCACATGTTACATTTTTCTTCATTGGAGATTGTAGCGATCTTTGGACGACACAAATGTTTCTAGACTCGCAAATATGATATAAATCTAGTATTGAATCATTAGGAGAGAGAGATGGATGATTAAGAATTAAATGTATAATAGGTCTGATCTGTAGGATTTTTCTCACATGTATGAGCACTGTATTTTGAGCATGTTGTAATCAGGCATGTGTGTCAAATTTGTAAGCATGAATGTAGCCGACTATATGTAATCAATATTTCAGATAATAGGATTGTTTGCACCTGAATTTGTCTCCATAAATTGTGCTACTTTTGTTGTGTTACTCTTGTTGCATGGATCAGACTATTCTCTTTGAGGACCCTGCTTACCGTGACTACACCAATTGGTATCAAAGCGAGATTCGTTCCTTGTGAAATCATCAAAAGTTGTGCAGTCCTGTTGAAGATATTTTGTAGGGTTGTAGCTTAAGGATCCGACCTACAATTGCAAAGGAATTGTGTAAAGATGGTGGGAAGAAGAAATAGTAGAGGAAATGGAGCGCATGGAAATGCAAGCCCTATTGTAATGGAAATTTTGAGAGGAATTGTTGCTAGATTAGAAGCAGTTGAAATGACCTAGAGAAGAGATTGACCAGCTGACGATGTAAGTAATGAAGAAGTACAAGAACAAGAAGAATTTGCAAGAGAAGAGAAACCTGGCCTTTATCAGGAAGAAGAGAGGTTCATAAGAGCCCTAACTAGAGTAAACACTAAGCCACATTTTAATCCATTAGACTATAATTGTAAGTTGGATTAAAATGAATTGTTGGATTGGATATCATAAATGGAGAAATACTTTGATTTTGAAGGAACCCTAGATGATAAGAAGGTGAAATTTTCTTGTACAAAATTGAGAGGACATGTATCCCTTTGGTGGGAACATTTGCAAATAGATAGACAAAGGAAAGGAAAGGAGAAGATAATATCATGGGATTGCATGGTGAATAAATTGAAGAAAAATTTTATGCCTGCAAATTATCAAATTAGTTTGTTCAAGAAATTGCAAAACTTGAAGCAGAAAGAATCAAGCATGACAGATTATACTGAGGAATTCTATAAGTTGAATATTAGATATGGACATTCAGAAGATGATATTGAACAAGTAGCTAGATATGTGAATGGTTTGAGGTCATCTATTCAAGATGAGATCAGTTTGATTAAGTTGTTGAGTGTGGAAGAGGCATATCAGTGTGCCCTAAAAGTAGAGGAGAAGTTGAATAAAAGACATGAACAAAGACAAAGAGGAAGAGGTGGAAGATTTCAAAGAGGAAAAATATTTACTGGAGGAGGAAGGGGAACCTTTTCAGATCAAAATAATGAGGTCAATAAGAATGAAAATTCATACCGAAGTTATGATGGAAACTCTTATAGAAGAGGAGGATATGGTGGTTACAAAAATTAAGGGTATAGAAAACATGACAGAGGACAAGAGAAAAGAGTATTCAGGGGAACTTGTTTTAAATGTGGTGGAGAAGGACATAGATATTTTGAATGCAAACAAGGAGAGTCAAGCAAAAAGACTAAGAATAATAGGAGAACAACCTTTGTTGAGGAGGATCATGCTGGATGATTTAATCAAACAGAAGAAGGAGAGGTATTGGTGAATAAGAGATTATTGTGTCAAATTGAATTGGAGAAACAACCATTGCAGAGAAAGAATTTATTCAGGATCATATATAAGGTAGTTGGTAAATGTTGCAAAGTGATCATTGATAGTGGAAGTTCAATGAACCTAGATTCTAAAGAAATGGTAACCAAATTGAATTTGGAAAGGTTGAAACACCCTAAAACCTATCAGATAGCATGGATTCAAGATGAGCATAAAATATTGGTAAGTGAACAATATTTGGTGAAATTGAAGATAGGAAACTACCATGATGAAGTTTTGTGTGATATTATGCCTATGGATATATGCCATATCTTATTGGGAAGGCCTTGGCAGTATGATCGAAAATCTATTCATGATGGAAAGAATAACATATACACCATTTTTTCTAATGGTATTAAGCAGACTTTGTTACCCTTGGAAGATGTTCCTAAGGCTAATATTTTCATGACTGCTAGAATCTGTTTGGTTGATGGAAGAAGATTTCTAGATGGATTGAGACATGAGAACTTGTGCTATGCATTAGTGCCTAAGAAATTTGAAGACTTGAAGCATGTAGAAGGACAACCAAAAGAGATAAGAGAGTTGTTGATAGAATATGAGGCTATCATTTTAGATAATGTACCTGATGGATTACCACCTATAAGGAGTATTAGTCATTGCATGGATCTGATTCCTGGAGCTCATTTTCCTAACAAAGTGGCACACAGATGACACCAGAAAAGAATGAAGAATTGAATAGACAAGTGCAATATTTTTTGAGGAAAGGTTTGATCAGAGAAATCTTAAGTCCTTCTGTAGTACCTATTGTGATCTCACCTAAGAAAGATAGAGAATGGAGAATGTGTATCGACTCTAGAGCCATAAACAAGATCACGGTGAATTATAGATTTCCTTTGCCCCAGATGGATGAGATTATGAATTGTTTGAGTGGAGCTAAGTACTTTACATAGATAGACTTGAAGAGTGGATATCATCAGATCAAAATCAGAGAAGGATATGAGTGGGAAACAACATTCAAGACAAATGAAGGATTAGATGAGTGGTTGGTGATGCCTTTTGGGTAGACAAATGCACCAAGTACTTTCATGAGGTTGATGAATGAGGTATTGAAGAAATTCTTGGGTAAATTTGTGATCATATATTTGGATGACATTTTGATCTTTAGTAATACTAGAGAGGAACATTTGTTGCACATACAACAAGTTTTGCAGAGGTTGAAAGAAGAACACTTGCAGATAAACCTAAAGAAGTGTAGTTTCATGAAGGAGGAATTGGTATATCTAGGATTTGTGATATGAGTGGATGGATTGAAGATGGGTCTTGAGAAAGTGAGAGATATTGTTGAATGGAATACACTTGAAAGCATTGGAGAGGTAAGATCATTTAATGGATTGGCTAGTTTCTATTGGAAGTTCATTAGGAATTTTAGTTCTATTTGTAACCCCGTGACAGAGACGATGAGAGGAGATGGGAAGGATTTTAGATGGACATCTAGAGAAAACATAAGTTTTGAATTTTTGAAGCAGAAGGTGACAGAGTAGCCTATGTTGGCTTTACCATATTTTGATAAGGTATTTCAAGTAGACTATGACGCAAGTGGAAATGCAATTGGAGCAGTGTTAATTCAAGAAGGAAGACTAGTAGCCTATTTTAGTGAGAAGGTATTCAGTATATGATCAGGAGTTCTATGCCATAGTTCAAGCTTTGAAAAAGTGGAGACATTACTTGTTATCTAAAGAGTTTGTGTTGTATATGGATCATCAAGCTTTATAGTATTTGGATAGTCAAGGTAAGTTGAATCAGAAACACATGAGATGGGTAGAGTTCTTATAAAGTTACACTTTTTTCTTGAAACATAGGAGTGGAAATTCAAATAAATTTGTTGACGCTTTGGTTAGGAGAAGGAATTTACTAGCACAAATGAGAGTGGAGGTATTACGCTTTGATGAATAGAGGAACTTGTACAAGGAAGACTTAGACTTTTTAGAACCTTGGAAAGCATGTAGAGAACCAATCCTGGAGGATAAAAGTCAATGGTTGGATTATTCATCCAAGAGGACATGTTTTTTAGAGGAAACCAATTGTTTATACCCAAAATTTCAATGAGGGATAACTTTGGAAACATGGTGGAGGATTGGCAGGACATTTCAGAATTGGCAAGATAGTAGCATTGGTGAGTAAGAACTACTTTTGGCCATAGATTCATAAGGATGTAAGGAGATTTGTGCAGAGTTGCAGAGTTTTTTAAGTTGCAAAAGGAAGTAGTCATAATTTTGGATTGTATAAGCCTTTAACGGTACCAAAAGGACCTTGGGAGGATATCAATATGGATTTCATAATTGGTTTTCCTAAGACACAAAGAGGTAATGATTTAGAATTTGTGGTAGTGGGCAGATTTTCTAAGATGGTACATTTCATACTTCATAAGAAGACAATAGATGCAATACATGCAATAGATTTTTTTTTCAGAGAAATGATCAGATTGCATGGATTAACTAGGAGTATTTTTTTAGACAAAGATACAAAGTTTTTTGGCTATTTTTGGAGGACACTTTGGAAGAAGTTGAAAACATATTTGAAGTTTAGTTCTACTTTTCACCCATAGAAAAATTGATAGACAGGGTTAGTGAACTGAAGTTTGGGAAATTCACTGAGATGTTTGGTTGGAGAGAAGACTGGAAATTGGGATCTAGTCCTAGCACAAGAAGATTTTTCCTACAATAATTTAGTGAATAGAAGTACTGGAAAGACCCCTTTTGAGATTTTATAGGAGTTCATCCCAGAGGTATATCAGAGTTGAAAGACATTAGTAGGGAGGATAAAAGGAGTGCAAAAGTGGTAGAATTTGTAGAACATAAGAAGACAGTGCATACTCAAGTGAAAAAACATTTGGGGAACATGAACCAGAAGTATAAGGAGAAAGAAAATGAAAAGAGGAGACATAAGGAGTTCAGAGTTGGAGATGTAGTGATGGTGTGCTTGAGGAAAGAAATATTTCCAATTGGAACATATAGTAAATTAAAGATGAGTAAGTTTGGACCCTCTAGAATTTTGAAGTTTCATTCAGGGAATGCTTATGAAGTGAAGTTAATAGATGGCATGGGTATATCACCTATATTCAACATTGCAAATCTACATCAATACCATGAAGAAAAATTTAGTGAATACAAAAAAGTGAAGTTGGAAGAACAACTTCCTAAACAATTATCAGATGAGATAGAAGATATTTTGGATGTCAAGGATGGAAGGACTCGTCGAAGATAATTCACGAAATATTTGGTGAAATGGAAGGGTAGACCAATGGAGAATTCTTCCTGGATTCCTTGCATTGAGGTAGACCATATTGGTTTTTCTTTGGACCCCACAAAGTGAGAGGCTCAATTTTTATTAACCTTAGATGTTTGATGCAAGAGCATCCTTGGTTTTTGGCAATCTTGCATCAACCAAAAATATTTTTGTTCAGTTTTGTTCTTATTTTCTTCCTGTTCTTGTTTGAGTTGGTAGATCCGGTGTTTCTTCATGTTTTCTCGCCAGATCATGCATACCTAGGATTTCATTGTGGACATGTTCAATCTTCATTTTCCAAGATTTCAGCTCATTTGGATCTTTTTCCAAAAAGTTATCGCTTCTAGAGTACGTGACATTTTTTGAGATTGGACCTGGAATAACTTCAAAACCTAATGGCTAGTTGGATAGATCACAAACCTTTCCCATGACTTGTGGATCCTCACAGTGTGTTTAGATGTATTCCATGGAGTGTTGCCGACCTTACACTTAGGTCCACACTTCATCATACACATCTACCATGGATGAATTTGAGATTTAAGGTTGACCTATTCTTGCACACGTTACATTTTTCTTCATTGGAGATTGTAGCGATCTTTGGCCGATGTGGATGTTTCTAGACTCACGGATGTGATATAAAGCTAGAATTGAATCATTAGAAGAGATAGATGGATGATTAAGAAGGACATGTTGTATATTAGGTTTGATCTGTAGGATTTAACTTGCATGTATGAGCACTAAATTTTGAGCATGTTGTAATCAAGCCTGTGTGTCAAATCTATAAGCCCGGATGTGGCAGACTATATGTAATCAATATTTTAGATAATGAAAATGTTTGCACCTGCATTTGTCTCCATAAATTGTGATTCTTCTGTTGTGTTACTCTTGCTGCATGTTTCAAACTGTTCTCTTTGAGGAGCCTCCTTACCATGATTGCACCAATAAGTATTGTAGTGAAAATGCTTACACCAATTGTCAGACAAACAACTTGGCAATAAATACCAGAAAACCTTCAAAGAATTCAAAACTCTCAAAATTGTTGCAATATTTTTTGTCATATAATGTAGTTACAAGTGCCTTGGTAGACATACATGAAAATATGGAAGCATAGACAAGGAAAGAAAAGATAGCTTCTCTCCCACAATTACTTCAAGTCATTCTTGTAGTGATTTGGGAAAGCCCCACATCACTACAGGCATGACTTGAAGTGCTTGCGAGAGAGTGGGTATCCATGATATCACATTTCTTTGAGGAATTTTTTGAAACAATTCCCTTTCCTTGTCTATGCTTCCACATTTTCATGTATGTCTAGCAGGGCACTTGCAACTACAACATATGATATATGTAAGTGGTGGATGAGATTCAAAGGTTTTTAGGGTATTCATTTAATATTCTTCCCTTAATGTCATTGAAGAACTCTACTGAGACATCAAGAAGTTGTTCTTCCCTGGAGTTATGTCATAAATTTTAAATTTTGTGTGCTTCAAGAACAATTTGACACATATTCAAAGTTTTTAGAGCAAGTTCCTTCACAATGATGTCACTTAAACATTTGGTTTTCTTCTACATCCAAAATGGAATAGCACTGAGACCTTCCCTTTAAAATACATCTCATATAAAAATAATTATATGAAAAACAATCCTCTTGTGGGCTTCATGCTACCAATGTGCATTGTATAGAGAAGCATAGGCTCAAATGAATCAAATCTAGTGAAGGATAAGTTATAAATTTCTTGTTAAATAATATGTGAGGTAATGGAAAAACAATCCCTCTTGTTGGCATAGAAGGGTCTTATGCACCAAAGTGGTAGATTTTCTCGGTACAGGGGCTAAAAAATACCTTATATATGTACATACAAATTTTTTGAACATAAAAACCTTGAATTTGATTAAAAATAACCAATGATTCTTGTAACCATGTTCCATTCTTTCAATTAATATGATGACTATTGATTTGAAATCCATATTGAAAATTTTGAAATATGAAGATTTAGGCATAAAGAATGCGAAAAAAGATACAATATAAACCAAAAGATCATTATAATTTCCAAATATTCTCTCTAACTTATGTAGCCAAGAAAAAATTCGAAACAATGAAAACTGAAATCTCATCAAAATATTGGTAGTTAGTGAAGCAAGAAAGCCACATTCTTGCACCAATGTCAACCCTCTTGAAGTGATCAGTAGGCAACCAATACATCAATTAAGAATTTAATTTGAATCCATACAAACCTAAGATAAGTACTCAATTATCAAGTACCTGGAAGTAGTCTTCAAGCATTAGATCTCCCCTCAAACTAAAAAAATATGTCAGTCAAATTTTGATTAATAAAAAGGGTACAAAAGATACAAAAATTGAAACTTACATGATCAATATCCAAAGAAGAATACTCCTTGGAATCAAATATAAACATGCACTTAACTTGATACGATGATGCTAAAATGGATAGCAGATATCCTAGATGCATACACTCTGATTTTGTACGACACTTTCAATGGTGCATGTCTTGCAATGCTCAGATTTTGTCACAAGTAGTGAAAAAAATTGGTAATTAGAATACAAATTAAGGAATATTATGACCATGGTGTTAAGAGGTAATGAGTGAAAGTAGGAAATAATGAAGAAATTTTTACAAAGGACAATTAGTAGACATGATTTAATATGAATATGTGATCAAGTGATCAAAATCATAATGTGAAAAGCCAATGTAAAAGATGGAAATCATTATAATAAAAGGATAGAGTTAATGCATTTGTGGGATCATTACATAAAGTTTCAATTTAGAGGATTTGAAGGCATAAGCTACTTTGGTTCAAGATGATGATGGAGTTCCTTCTTTGAAGGAGCATCCAAGAGAATCAAAACCCATAGGAAAACATTTTTGGGGTCAATGGGAGTAGTATCAAACTTTGAATCTTTATTGACCATTCATTCTCACAAAATGGAGTCTACTACCCAAATTGGAAGGATTTTATGGCACATCAACATAGAAGACTTCAATATATGTAGTGGGAAAAGAGAAAAATGAGACCCCAAGCCCTAGGATAGGAGCAATGAGAAGAGAGAAAAGATTTAAGGAAATGGACTTCAAAGCAAGGCATGGCACTTTCCTATAGATTCCCAAAAGGAGATCACAGTCATGACTATTCAAATAAACAATGATAGTCCATGGAATAACCATGAAGGGGGCATTGAAATTAATAATTTAATAGTATAGGGTAGTATGATGGACTTTAAAAGATACATAAAGACAAGTAACTAAGAATTCAAGAGGGATTTTGAAACATCATGGGGCTCATTGTCTTCAAAGCAGTATGGTAGACTAATAAATATTTCCATCTCAAAAAGTTTCAAGAGAGGAAAACATACAAGTGTATTGAGGAGTGCATGGAAAATATCTCAAGGAGCTAACACAATCAATTTCAATGTATTGATCCTGGGAAAGAGAGGTTTACATGAAGTGGGATAGTCCTTAAGAATACAGTCAGATGGTAAAGAGGATAGTCCATAAGATAATATTCAACTAAATACATAGTATGGATGTAAAGGATAGTCCTTATGGTGCATTTATATAATCACGCCTAGAGGTCTTATCAAAGATCATGACTCCATTAGGATATGAAAATGAGCACTAAAAAAACCTCACTATGAGCTAAGTGTGAATGACTTTAAAGACACATAAGATAGTGAGTTGTTAATAGACAATTCATGATCAACAAGGATAGAGCTAAATAATATGGACTATGATAATCACAAGTGATAGTATCCATTCATATGAAAATGATAAGGTGTTTAATCATAATCCACAAGACAGACATAAACAATAAACTCAAAAATCAATAGATGATAGTTCCAAGGCATTATTAGAGTCTTCATGAAGAATAATGTTGATGTAAATGCTTATAACCTAGGGTAAGAATAATTCATGACAATAGGTAACTTTAAAAGAGTAGAATGAATGACTGAACCATAATGAGAATGCATTGTTAGAATTTTCCTGATATAGATGATGGTAATCTTCAAGCGATAGTAGCACAAAATGAGAGATCATAATGATAAGAAAGGCACATTGGAAGGTGAAAATTTTCTTCAAAACATACAATTTCATTATTGATTGAGAGGGCAATGTAAATATATTCTATTTTTACTATGTATATATAGTTTTGGTCTTGCTATCCAACAATGCCATCAATGTAGAGAAAGCGGAAAGATATAAAAAAGTTAATTCAACCACAAAAAATGCTACCTCTATATTATCTTGATTATTTTCATTCTCATTTACTACTTTGATCAATGGAATCTATTCCCCTGCACAAAGAGCCATACAACTCAATCAAGAACAAGTTTCAACCACTAAAAATTAAAATTAAAAATCACATTTTCTAAAGATGCCACATGTGTATGAAGCAATGAATCCTAAAACTTTGCAAAGAAAGAAAAAATTTCATTCTAGAATAATAAGAAGATGTTTCATAAGATCCCTTGGTTATCACCTCAAACAATATATGAATTGAGGTATCTTGATGAATTAATTAATTATCATTTAACAATAATAATAGATTGCAAACAAAAAAGTAAACAAATTTTTAAAAGCTACATAACATGAATGCAAAACACAAATATAATTAAGGGAACAAAATTACAATAGGTGAACATTTAAGTCCAAATCACTTAGAGAGGAACATATAAGAAGAACCTACCATAGTCTACACTTCAAAAGGTGTCTCCATTGGCTCAAAATTTGACTCTTTATGATGTTTTATTTGATGAAAACATGTCAAGTGGTATCAATGGATTTTATTACCTATAATAGAAAATTGTTGCCATGTCACCAACATTCCAAGAAGGTACACTATTAGTAGACCAACAATGAAACTCAGATTTACAAATATGAGCAATTTATTTTGAGTATAATGAAGTGCAATGATGCTTCTTCTAACTTTTAACTAATATAATTATATCTATTTTAATCATGTTCTCACCTATCTATAGACCAAAAGGATAAGGCAGTTTAAACACTCTGACTTGATTTGTATTTGTGAGTACTCCTCTCAAAATCTTGGGAGTTATTTTAGCTATGTAGATAGGAACCTATCTAGGTATTTAAGAATAAGGGAATCAAAAGCAATGCCCAAAAAAACATAATCAACCTTTTTTCAGACCTCAAAATGCTATATATGCTATAAAATGAGTCATGATTAGCTATATTATATAAATATTGATATTGATTCACCCATATATTCAGAGGATAAACATAGACCATCTTATATAGAAAGGAGACATACTGCATAGGAAGTAAGGCTAACCCCATATCCCACAAAACATCTTCCAATATCTAGTGGTAATGCAACCTGCACAAGATAAAAATATTAGTTTTACAAACTATTTATGAGTATCAAAGAAAGCCCAAATTTATCTTTGATCTACTCTTTCAAGATGTCCATATTCGACGTATAAAAACTATTGAAAAAACACTACTCAATAATCTAAACAAGGTTCACATCATGGAAAAGGAGGGAGAAGTGACTAAAAGTACAAAAAAGGTGATACACCAATAATGGGAGAAGCCTTGGACTTGCTTATCAAGCACAAAAAAACCTCAAGGATCTAACCTACATTCACAAAAACTCATGGAATATTGTCACAAAGGTTAGGAGGAGAAAGGTGTAGTTGTGAAAGGAACTGATATCCATAAGAGAAACCTATAACTCCTTAAGAAAATACAATGGAACTGTACAAGAGAAAGTCAATAATTAGTTATTTTATTGACTGTGAAGGCCCAAGCATGTGTTAAAAATTTGATATGCAGAAATTGATACCAAAAGTTCAGTCACTCCCCATATTCTACCTAATTACAACAAGATATAAGAAAAAATTAAATGATTTTGTGAGAGAAATAAGGAAGATGTATTCAAAAGGAGATTAACACATATTTATACTTAGATATACTTAGATATTTGATTTCTAGATTCATGTGCCTCCAAATAGGTGCACCAAATCCTTGAAGGGGATTAACATAGATTTATTCAATAAGAAAAAGAGACTAATTCTATATGATTTTGCTTTATAATTCATCCCAATGTTGATTCTGATCAATCTCAACTTTGTAAAATACACAACATCATTAGCTAATAAGTTCTTAAAAAATTTTAGGATGCACCCTTCCAAGGGACAAACCTCTCCAAATTTTCAAAAGAATTGCAACAAGTCTAGCCATAAAATATTAAGATGCATAGTGTTGAGGGACTGCCTTAAGATGCAAGGTGTGGAGTGTAACCCAAAATTCTTCCCTTGATTTAGTAAATCGCTTCTAAGCCATAAAATGCCTCACCAGGGAATACCTATGGAGCTAATTTTGGAGCCTTCCGCTTTGGAAATAATGGTATCTGCTTCCATTGAAACTTTTGGTGATGTACAAGTGACTTCTAGGCTATAGCTGCAAGGTTCCTTCAGTGTTCAGATCTAGTTGTGTGTGGTGTTGGTCTCTACTCCTTGGAGTGGTGAGGAGAAACCATTCCTTATGAAGGATAAAGGTGATCTTTTTTTACGTAGTATTACTTTTAATTGTAATGAAATTTTTAAATGGTGGGAAAGAGGAAAATTACCAATTTGTGTGACTAATTATTTAGTTGTGTTTTTTACCCAATGATCAAATTAGTCATTTATTTAGTCATTTATAGTTGTGTTGCAAAAAATTAGTAGAAATTAGTCATTTTTAGTTGTTGTGACTAAAATTTTTAGTCACCTATTCATTTATTTACCAAATTCTACTAGTGTTAATCAAGGGCTCACAATCATGCAAAGAAGCTCACACTTTCAAAACTTTCTCAAGAAGTTTGTTGAAATTTTGTTACAAGGAAGAATATTCCCTTTTTTGAATGAGTGAAGAGGGATAATATTCTCATGCAATTGGATGAGGAAAATTAGTATTTAGAAAACTAAAACAAATTTTTAATGTGCAAAGGGGAGGGATATTCCATAAGAATATTCCCTTTTGGAGGAATTTAGGATTTAGCATTAAATAATTTATTTATTTAATGAAAGGGGGGAGATTAGGATATTTAATTAAATAACTAGAAAAACTATGATTTATTTACTTAAATAAGAAGATATAAGAAGGCTAATCAAATAATTAATGTATTATTCGATTTGACAGGATGAAAGTTGAATATGACAAAAAGTGAATTAACCTAATTAGACTAATTTAGATTAATAGATGAAAATGAAGCATTTGATTAATTAACTAGGTCAATTTAATCAAATAAGCAAAAAGAGGATGGATCTTAGGATGAAACCATGTTAATATATCATATTTGAGTGTGTGATATCATTTAGGACATTTTTTAAGTGTCTAAATGTTTCCCCTCTTTGAAGCGAGGTACTTGTTATGTTGGTTTAGAGATTGGCACTTTTTCAAATTAAAAATGTTGCTCAGATCAAAAAATTAAAAAAGTTCTAATTTTTGGATGCCCCATTGTTGCCCCAATGGAAGGAATAAGCTAGTTCCCTACCCCCTCAAGATATTGGGCAAAAATTTTGAATTTTGTGTTGATCTCTCAATAAAGGTAAAATACGAATTCAAGTGCCAAAAACATGCCCCGTGATGCAAAACAATGGCCTCAGAAATGCAAAAAATGACTCAAAATAGGTTGAATAATGTAGAAATAGGTAAAACAGGCCAAAACCCTAGCTTTTCGCTCAAATTAGGGCAAAAACCTATTTTTTTGGCATAAATAGGCAAGAAGGGTGCACTTCCAATTCATTTGTGCATTCACACTACCAATTTTGTGCATTTGGAGCTCTAACACTCTAATGAGATGGCCCAGCATATGCTTCCAGTTCACTTTTTTGAGTGGGTACAAGGGTAACAACGCTGAGCCGACATAGGACCTTGAGTATGTGATTCAAAAATTTCCTCGATTTTTGTATTTTACTGAATTTATTAGCATGTCCAAATTAGGTTTTCTAGGGTGTCATTGTATAGAGATGCACAAAAGGCATCAACAACGTCGCTATTGAAATTTTAGCGACACACTTTATTTTTAATGGCGCACCAAGATTTTTTGGTCTAGCGACACATTTGATTAGGGTGTCATGCTTAGAATATAGTAGCGCATAGGTTTTTTTAGTTTAGCAGCATGAGAAAGTGGTGGGTGATGCACTTATCAAATACTGACACACCATCATTTTTAGTTGTAGCAATGCATCCAAATGCCAAATTGGCAATGCACCCCTAAAAATGATACAATGATAGACCCCAAAAATTGTGATGCTATTGATTTCGGCAATAGAATTGATGTTCTAGGATGCAAAACTTCTAATTTTGATGAATTTTCAGTTTTCTAGGCAAAGTGACCTTATGTGCGCGATGCATGTAGGAGGATATTCAGCCTTTAATGTTGCAGGAGCATTGTTTTGAGATTTTGGTAGTGGGACGAGACTTTGACAAACTAGAAGTGGAGTGGCTGGGGATCCTTGGATTATTGTTTATTTCATTTATGCTAGAGGTCTATACCCATTTAGCCTTGATGACAACACTCATCGAGAGGTGGAATAGTGAGACCTCCTCTTTCCATTTGCCCACCGACGAGGCTAGAGTCATACTCGAGGATGTGTGGAAAATCCTTTGGCTTCCCATTCATGAGGAATGTGTCATGTGTGACACAAATGTTGATATAGGCACAGGTTATTCAATTTTGTGTAGAGATAACATCATTTTAGTGAGTTCACAAATAGATTTAGATCAATACAAATCTCGAGTACTGATCTTTAGATTGTTTTTTGTTGCACTTATTGCTAGTGTGATTGGCCCAAATCAATAGGGTAGAGGTTCCAGTCTAGGTTGGGGGGTGGCATGGCATGAGATGATCTGACAGACTACTATGTATGCCTAGGGGTCAGTTCTACTAGCCTCCTCATATCTTGATATGTATCAGGAAATATATTTCCCAGGTCAGAGCATCGAGGTTGGCATTACACTACTGTATATTTGGGATTATGAGCATATAGCAGTGTTGAGGCCTTTTTTTTTTTTAGTGTATGTACATGAGAATGAGCCCATTGTGTTAAGATATAGATTCCCCATGACTTTACAACACATCAACCTGATAGGTATTACATATTGGCATATTATCATAAATGACATGACTGTGTTCAAATGGAGGTCATGGTTGTAGGTTCCTGCTTGGTATGATGACCAACATCAGTTGTACTTTTCTTGCCAAACCCATTATATTCAGGGGTGGGAGAACACTATGGTTGATCAGTACCTTGTAGGCTATGTTTCTCAAAAATTCGAGGAGTTACAAGATGTCCCCCCATAGGATTCCACAACTATTTTGTGAGATCTCAGAGAGAGGTAGAGTGGGGAGCTCAGAATGATCCTGTCATAGTGATCAATGAGTTGTGATAGCTAGTTTCCCGCCCATGGGCCTATGATCGGGGTTTTCCAAATGCTGGGACTACCCTTGGATATTATGCATGGTGGAGACCACCTATTCACTTGATAGACCTAATGAGGGATACCCTAGTGGGTGAGGTAGAGATAGAGGCAGAGGTAGAGACAGACAGTAGCCTGACCAGCAATCGGATCAGTAGAGGGTTCATGTGTTAGGGCATGGGAATAGACAGTAGGATCAAGGTCATCAGGACCTAGGGAATCAACAAGATGGACAGGTTTTGGTGGCACCACCACCACCTCATCAGCCAGATCCAAGGGATGGGTAGATTTTTTCCTTCACAATAGAGGGATTATTTGTGTCAGTAGCTTCAGGTGATGATCGTAGAGAGAGATAGAGAGGTTTAGTTGTGGAAAAAATTGGACCTATAGCTAGCCCAAGAGATTGGGCGTAGGCACTAGCTTGAGGTTATGATAGTGGCCTCACAGCGATATCTGGTATCAACCAAATTATATAGAGAGGTAGTCATAGAGGTTGTGTATTATAAGATGCATTACCACTGGGATGTCCCCCATGAGATGACATGGCTTGAATAATCTTAGAGGAGTGGGGTAGTATAGAGAGCATCTAAGGATCAACCATTAGTCAGACTCGGGGAGTCGAGCAAGCACCAAGGATGGACATTTTTTTTATTCCATTGCATGATTAGTTATACAGATACACATTCATAGGCTCATTTTTTATAGCCTTATGTATATGTATTTTTGATGATATTCATACGCACTGATTCAAATTTTGTATCATGACAGTCATTATATATATATATATGAGATGATTCATGTTCATGATGTGATGGATATATTTATGTGATGGATGCATTTATTTATCTATGCAATATGTGATATGTGATGATCTATGATGTAATATTTATGATATGCAATGTTTATGAGATGGATGCAATACAATGTATATGGTATCTTATTTTTCAGTATCTTTTTATGATATGTGATGGCATGATATGATATGGTTATGAAAAATGTATGTATGGATGCATTTATTTTTATGTATTTTTCCCATGTGATTTATGATGTCATGATGTATATATGTATATGGATGTATATATCAATGAAGCATATGTTCATGGATATTATGAGTGATTATCAAAATATTAAGATGCTTAGAATAATAAATCTATATTATTAAAAAAAAACTTAAATGATAATGATCATGCAGTGGAATATGTTTCCCATTATTATGATACATTATGTTGATGTGGGAGGTATTCATGCTAATTATTTGTGGATGCAGGATGGATGCATGATGATTCTCTTTTTTTTGACTATCATGATATTGGGTTAGCTTGAAAAGAAGATAGAAGAATAAAGTGAAAGAATTGACCATTGATTTTAATATTGATTCAAAAGTCTAAAAATTCCATGATCCATCGAGACTTTATTATATGATGGTGATTAGATGGATGGTTTTGCTCATATTCAGGATGGGGACTTTCCACCATTCCTTATTTTTGATATAACACATAGACATGATGCATCTTAGTATTAATAACTAGGATGGCATTGTGTCTAGTGTAATGGAATTTGAATTTTCAAACAGATAGGATAGTTCTTGTTCACACCTTGACATACATAAACCTCATTGAAATATAGTTTAGAAGTTTAAAATATCTTGGACCAAAGCATACACAATATTCAACAGTCTATTTCAAATGACCTCCCTACACACAACTAAGTAAGTATGTACCAAGATTATTTTACAAGAATACCCACAAGCATAGAAAACGAAGGATAATGATCGATGCCCCATTTTTTTCTCTCTAAATCATTGAGACATCATCGAGAGGTCCTTGGAATGGGTCAATAAGATAAATCCTAAGAATAGATCAACACCAAACATTCAATTTTATCCATATCTCTTGCCAAAGGTGCAATGTGTGTTTGAGGATAAATATCCAAAGTGATATCCAAAATGATGCCCATTTTAAGAAATATATATCCTAGGGCATGCATTGTATCGGATGATGATGGGTTGAATGTTTGTTTGAAAGGTTGTTGATATAAACTCCACTGACTCATTTACTTATGATCTAGACTTGATATTTTGACATTTAGGTTCTCACTTTATGACTTGTGACACTTGTTTTCCATTTTTGTTACCAAAGGGTGAGTGTGATGGTTGATTTATTATGGATGGAAGTTTATTGTAGGTGAAAGAAAAATGGGATGGGTGGTTTTGGTATTTTGAAATTTTTTTGAAGTTGTTTTTGATATTTTTGAAAGTTTTTGTGATTTGTTTTGTTTTTAATTATTTGAGGTTGTTTAGGTTTTTCCAAGGTTTTCTATTTTTTTGTATTTTTCTAAGTTTTCAAATGTTTTGGGGTTTTCTGAGTTGTCCAATGTTTTAAGTTTTCATTTTTTTTGGGGTTTTCTAAGTTGTTGACCAATAACCTAACCTAAAAGACTATCCTAGGGGCCTCAAGGGTTTGTCAAAGATGAGCCTTTCCTACATTATACATGCAGATACCATGTAGTTCGACTCACTTGAATTATTATTGATGAGGGATGAACAGTCGATTGATTGCCAAATTTATTATGATGGAATACTAAAGGACCGACCCAAAGTGTCTCAGGGACACATCAATGATGGCCTTGCCTACATTCAAGCTTAGAGACTCGTAGTTCAACATGGTAATATTTTTGGATTTTTGATGTTTTGACCTTTTTAGGGATTTTGATATGTTTTGGATTTTAGTTGTACAAGATTTGGGGTGTTTTTGGATTTTGATGAGATTTTATGAATGTTTTGGGAATTTCAATGAGATATTCCGGTAAATGATACCTAGATCATGATGTAGATTTCACATTGTGAGATATAAGACATGGATCAAGATTTATTCGAAAACAAGAGTGCAATAACCTACCCCAGTGTTTAGCAATGTTTCATAGTTCAATGGACAAACCAAGATAGGTAATGTATATGCGAAGATTTCAATAAAGTTTTAATCATACTTGATATGGGCTATGGGACTTCATGAGATAAAATGTTAAAGATCCTGTTAAGAGTTTTCCATGAGTAGAGTTGAAGTATAGGTCGAATCTTTGTCAAGATCAAGATAAACTAGAATATCTGGATGAATATGGATTGGATGGATGGAGGGAACATTGGATTTATCATGACAAGGATGAGATGCTTATGTCTAAGAAGGATCATATAGACACTTGATTCTACTCATGACACCTATTTTCTAGTTTTTCATCATAGTACTTGCCCAAAGCACCACTGCAGTGGTTTTCATTGGAGGACGATTTTTATTTTTACTATTTTCTTGATTTTTTTTATTTTTTATTTTTAATCTTTTGATAATTTTACCCTCATGTTGAACCACCTGGTGGAACTAATGTAGAGTCCACTATCATAATGTTCTAATGATACCATACTTGAAGAATCTTCTTTGCTAAGATATGAGCACTTGAATGCAACTTGGAAGAACTTTGATTTACCTTATTAGTACTAGAATTAACCTTTCCTATGTGTGCATATTATGATAGAGTGCCTTCAGAGTCCTTATGATGAAGAATAGTTTTCAGCACATGGTCAATGCAACAATTAGATATCATGAATGGAGTGTATGGTGTCATGCATGAAGGAATATGAGATGGATTGGTAGATGGTTTAGGACCTTTGACTCTCCAAACTTGGGAAGATGAGCAATGATGGGTTGAAATGGAGGTTTTCATGGAATTAGGACCAACCACTAGATATACTTTGTTCCTTGCTTGAGAATCCTGCTTTTGTATTTGAGGATGCTTTTCATGGATACATTTCCCTCTTTTATTTTCCCCCATAGTTTCTTTGACTGATGGAGTATCATTGGGATGGTTTTCTTTATTTTTCTTTGGTATCCATTTGTACTTGACGTTTCCTTTTTGCTTTACTATTTCATTTTATTTTATGATCTTCTCCTTTCTTTGATAGGAATCTTTATTTTTATGTTGGTCCCAATTTGTGTATGAGATTATGGGTAGATGGTGATTCATGATATGACTAGTGGTAGTGTTGACAATATTTCCATCATAAGGATTCTTTGTAACTGATATGTTGATGTTTTATTTAGACAAGATTTCCCCCAGATCCGTGAAGGTATTATCAATACATAATCCTTTTCCATGATAATGTATCCTCTGATTCATAGCAATTGAATATGACTTGTCATGAACACATGATATTGCTATGGGTTTCTCCTATTTAGGAGTATGAATTTTTCACTCTAATTCTATGACATTATTATTTGTTGATACTACTTCAAAATATGTTGGTGTTGATTCAAAAGATGTCAATGATGCACAATCACTATAAGAATCAAGAATCTTTATTGTTGCTTTCTCTTGTGTGGGAATATCAAGAGTGGGAGACTCTTCTTTTGGATGAAGAATGTCTATATTTCCATCAGAAAGAAGCATCTGAGGGGTGATATGGGGGACATATTTGGATTTCAAAATGGTTTGGAAGATGTCCCTCAGCTCTTGATGAAACTATGGGGATAGGGGTTCTTGATCCTAACTCAATTCAAAGTAACTTTCATTATCCTCAAGAGCCTCCTCTTGACACGATCCTTGGCTGGATGATATATCATTGTTAAAATAATCTTCACAATTGTTTGTGGGTATGGGTGTTACAAGGGATATTTTTGACTTGTTTGAAATTTCTTCAGCATACCCAATCATTGAGTCATATGTGGGAGAAATATTTTGATCTAATACATACTTTATTGCATTATAGTATGAAATATTGCTAGACATTGTTGATGGGTTTGGACTTTTTTTTTAAATAGTATCTTGAATATGTATGCATAATCCTTCATGTTGTGATGGATGAATTCCATAAATGTGTCCCACTGTGGTATCATGAGTATCGCTTACATTATTTGAGGTTGACATCGTTCTTAAATCTTTTTTTTGTCATGATTAGACATAGGTTTTTTGTAAATTTTCAGATTTTCATTCCCATATTTTTTATCGACATCAATGTCTCCTTTTTCAATAAGATATTATATTATATGTTTGAGTCTAAAACAATTTTGTGTGTTATGACCTTTATATTGGTGAAGTTCACAAAATGATCATCTATATAGCTATGATGTTTGACTTGTGGCTCTTGATAATTTGAGAAATTTAGGAGTGTGATAAGGTTAGACTATATCAACATTTTCAACACATCCTTCATAGGTTCCCCTAAGGGAGTGAATTGTCACTTAGGAGCACTGTTTGTTCTTTTTTGTCCATGTTGAGTGTTTGTAGCATTGATTTTTGTTTGATTGTTTAATGACCATGGCATGTATGGTAATTTTGTGTCCATGATATGGGTGTTTGCTTGCCTAGTAGTAGTTAAGCCCACCTTTGCATCAACAATCCCATCACTAGTAACATTCTTGTTCTTGGCCCAAAAGTGGGGCTTATCATTAGAACTAGTGGATGGGTAGTTTTATCTATATGCTTATGTGTTTCCCTATGAGATTAGGTCTCTCTCAATGTTGAGGGCCCTAGGGAAAATCTCATCATAAGTGGTGATATATTGCATCTTTAAGTGGAAGGATAGAGCCCCATCAACATTAGCAATGATAATTCCTACTTGCTGTTCTTCAACAATTGGCCACATGCTCTTACTAGTTCTTTGCCTCCACCTTTGTAGGAAACTAGTGAAGGATTCTTCCTTGTTCTACTTGAGAGTGTACAAATTTTCTAAGATCACACCCATGTCAAGATTAAAGGAGATGTGGCCTATGAATTTATCAATGATTTCTTGGAATATTTTGATACTTGGTGGTAACTATGAGAACCAATCGATGGTTGGGCCTATCAAAGTTCATGGAAATAGGCATATCAAGTAGGAATAATTATAGGAAAACTCCATACACATGGCATTTAATTCTTCAATGTAATCCACATGATTTCCCCTCCCTTTGTATTTATCAAATTTAGGGACCTCAAAACTAGGGGGAAAGGTATCATTGCAATGTTTCTATTGAATGGGTATGGACACAAGTTTTGTTGTGTAAGGGGCTTCTTCATTTTTCCCATTTTAATGTCTTGTATTTTTGCATTAGTGTCATGAGTTGTGATTCCATATCATCTTATGGATTTGGTGGAGGAGCATATGTTGTGTATTGTGGTATGTCAAATGAATTGTAAGTGATTTTGATATGATGAGGTTTTGTATGGTGTGTAGGGTGGATTCTGATATTGCGAAGGTGATGGTGGAGAGGTGTATATTCTCCTAACATATTTGGATTTATGATATTTTTTTGAGGATTATAGTATGAACCTAGTTGTTGTTGTTGTTGTGCTAACACCTATTATTGTTTGGTGTACTATTATGCTATCAATACTTGTTGAGATTTTTTTTGCTGTTGTTGAGCTCTTTTTTATGAGACTAAGGCTTGTTGTTGAGCTTGTTGTTATTGTTGTGTGACTAAGGCTTGTTTTGGGGCTTATTGTTGTTTAGCGACTAAGGCTTATTATTGAGCTTGTTGTTGTTGCAAGGCTTGAGCTTGGGCTTCTTTATGTTCCAATGCTTGTTGATAAGTGTCTTGTGCTTGTGGAAAAGATAGAGTGTGAGCTTGTTGTTGTTGCAAGGCTTGATGATAGGCTTGTTTCTATTGCAAATATTGATCTTGAGCTTTTTTTTCTTGCAACAATTTTTGATAAGCTTGTTGTGATTGTTTTAAAGCTAGAGCATGTGCTTTCAATGTAGAATTATTTTATTGTTGGGACATCTGTGATGGGTTTTGGGTGTTTATGTTTTGAGTGAGTTGTGGGTTGATGATGAGTGGTTGGGGTTTCTTTGGCTTAGAATTCATTGTAAAATTGTTGGTTGGGATGGAGGAAAGTAATTTTGGAGCTCCGTTTTATTTTGCATGGCTTGAGGGATCAATGGTAAGGATGATGATGGAATCATTTGGTATTGCGATAGAAATGGAACATTAGGACCTTGATTCAATTGATTGAAAGGGTTCCCTTGACTAATGTATTGGGGGTTCCCTTGTGTTTGAGATGAGACCAAGGTACTACCTTGGTTGATGGGGTTTGGGATCAATATATCACTTTGATTTAGATTGCTGATAGATGGCGTTGATGTGGATGGTGGATTGACTTGATTAGTTTGGGTAACCACTTGTTTTAATGTGTCAATGGGTTTGTTAGAACCATTTGTCAAGGGTTGACTTTGTGTGAGGGTGTTAACTTTCCCTTGTACTATTTGAGGCACTTGTTCACATTACCTTGCATAATGTTAGGCGCACTTGGGGTATTTGTAGTGATGGATGAAGATGGTTGCACTCAAAATTTTGAGATTGTTGTGGAATCATGGAATGTAAGTGTTTTTCCAAATGTTGGTGTCCAACTTGTGTTTTTCAAAATGTTGGTCTTTGATGGAATGTTAATTTTGTGAATGCCCAAATTTGTGTTTGTTCCTAGACATGAAGTGATACCAAGGTTGGTTCCTAGCCTAGTCGCAAGACTAGATGTCAAGGGTTGACTTGGCACAAGTGATGGGGTTGGTTGAATTGTAGATTGGGTTAACCCTAGTGTCAAATTTTTCTTGAGAAAATTTGGATGATTTTTTTAATACTCAAGGAGTTCTTCTTTAGTAAATTTAAGTGGGTTGTTTGTGACATCTTCTACCTCATATTGTCCCAATGGATTTTGGGGTTGTTGTGAGGGGGTAGAATGACTCCTTCGATCAAATTCTTGTGGTTTTGGATCACTTGTGGTGGATTTTTCTTTGGTTTCTTCCATGATTTTTTTGTGTTGTGATCTTGTTGTAACCATGAATTGTGGGTCAACTATGGGATAATTTTGTTGAGATTTACCATGTTGAAACTCTCTAGTTGACTCAAATTTTGGTAAAAGGGACCCTCTGAATTGTTTTGGACCAATGGTGTGAATGGATGATGAAAAGGGGAATGATAATGAGAGCTGACCTTTCTAAACTTTTGGACAACACTTTTAGAAAAATAGGTTTGATATTTTGATTTTATGGATAAAAGGTGTTTAATGAACTTTTAAATCTTTAAGGTAGACTTGTGACATTTAAGATAAACTTGTCCACCAAATGTGATAACAAACTCAACTAAGTACATGGAAAATGATCTATTTCACACAAAAAGTAGCTAAGTTAGGGGATTGGTTTGATAAATATATAAGTCCAATTTCTGATTTGTACCAAAAGTTTACAAGGTTTGGTGAAGTGAAATGTGAAATATGATGAAGTGTGGATGAAATGTTTGGCCTAAAATTTAAACCTAAAATGAACCTTTGTTTTGCAAGACCAAGGTAGTGAGAAAAATTCTATACCTCTAAAGTGATCAAACCTTAAGGACTCAATGACTTTAATAAAATAGAACTCAAATGATTTTAGAAGTAGGACCCAATGATTTTGAAAATAGAACTCAATGATTTTCGACAATAGAATTTGGACCCAATGATTTGCAATACTTTCCTTGTCTCAATTTTCTTGTTTTGGGGAGTCGATGTTTGAACATACATCAATGTGGGGTGTTCATTTGATTTAATCTTGGATTAATGAAGTTATTTTTACCACATATAATATCTTCCTTAAATTTTAAACTAAAGTGTCTATGTCAAAAACATCCTTCATTTCACAAAGTTCATTATGTGAAAATAATGAAGTTAGAGGCATAGTTACTTATGTTTACTTTGGAAAGTATGGATTTAGATATAAGACAAAATACTTAGATTTATCTAAGGATAAAATACTTAGGAAAAACATAAATATCAAGAATTTTCAAAGGGTATCCATGCTTAAACCAAAGGGTTTTGAAATTTTGAGAAAATTGTTGATGTGTGTTTGGAAATATTTTGGAACCAAGCAAAGTATTAAACTAACTCACAAGCAATTACATCCCTAGCTCAAGTGGGCATTTATTTATTATTAGGCTTACCACCATCCCCTAAGAGATGATTAAACCATGAAGATGGAATGGAAAAATAGGCTATGCCAATGAAATGTATAGTCTTGGCATGCCAAGCAAAAGAGTCCCTTCCCTATTTGATTTATTGCCTCAACCAAAAACTGAACATGGTAAGTAACTTCTTGGAATGGTGTTATTCCAATGCACTACTTTTAAATACGCTTCAAAGATAAAATTAGTGAGCTACTACTGACAAAGGTTCTTAATCAGGGTTTTCAAGATAAAGTGGTGTATATACATGAGGCGATTCACTCAATTAAGAGGCCTTTGAGCCCTTAGAAAAATCTAAGGGATTTTACATATCACATGGATATTAAGGGAGATATTCATTGGTATAAAGCATCTGCACAAGTTGGTTAATGAATTTTATTGCACCAATTATTTATATAGCGGATTGAAATGAAAGTAGCACTTGGATCATTCCCTCTCACAAGTTGGGATGTAGGCCCTCTAAAGGTAACATAAATTATGAAGCTGAAAATTCTTTTCATCACCCAATATTTCTAGAAGGTGCAAGGGGAGAGGATAGGTGCTTCAAAGAAGAAAAGTATACTTGTGTGTTTCTCTTCACCCAAGATCACACAAAGCACAAGGGGAGAGGATACACACAACAAGTACACACAAGCAAATAAAACACAAATTTATTTTAACCTTCACAAGCATAATGATTTCATTTTAAGCACCAAATGGAAGTGTTTGATTGTCTTGTTCAATTTTAACTTGATATAGCAAAATGAGGATGTGCACGTCCAATTTTAACCAGCTTTGAATGTTAATTTTAAACCCAATGGAAGATTTAGTTGGTCCTAAAACATGAATCAAAGAAAAATATGAGGGTTCATAGCATCCCCTAAGTTTCAAAATACATTTACAATAACTAGAACTAAGAAAAATAAAAAATAAAAAAATTCAATTTTTTTTTATTTTTTCTATGTTATAGTAAATTGTGTTTTTGGAGGCCTTTGAAGTGGGCTTTGGGGTTAAAACTTTCACCGGTCCTTAAAATTTACTATTGAAGGAATTATTTCTTAGGGGCTGAATTAGTACTCTTGGAGACCTTTCCAACGGTGCAAACATATTAGAATTTCAAATACTGAGTAGAAAGTTATGACCCCAACAAGTTGGGGTAAATAATTTCCTAATTTTTTCCCAAATCTGCAAAACTGTTTAGCCTCAAAAACAAAAACTAGAAGTCAATGACATGTTAGAAATCAAATGAAATCAATTTTATTTTTTATTTTTTTAGACTACAAGAATTAGGTAGCACGACCCCCTATAAACTGCAGTGCACCTGGTAATTTTTTTAATATGATCGGTGGCGCTAGTGTGACACACCCTTCGGTACCATGAGAGTGGGGGAGACTACACCTCATGACCAACCTCTTGCAACATGAAATATTTAGCCAACTGGGCTAGGGCCCCCGTCCAAATGAAATCAAGAATTTAAAACACATGTCAAAATTTAGTTTTTGTTTTGTTTACTAGTAAATAACGATGCTAAAATCAATTCTCATTGAAGTTCATTAGATGTGTCACCATATCACAAGTGCGTCACTACATTGAAAAATAAAATGCATCACTCTCCAGTAAATAGTGACATCAATAGCGTCACTATATCAAATATGGCACTCTAATAAAATTCATGATGCGAATTAAAATCAGTTTAGTGTTGCTATTTTTTTATGAATAGGCACTAATCTATATTAATTATAAATATTAAAATACATATTCACAAAAAAAGTGGGTGGTAAGAAGGCACACCCCAAGAGTCATATGAGCAGTGCCCAGAAAACCAAAAACCAATGGTCACATGGGCCTAGCCCAGAAGTCCAAGATTACAAATGTCAAAAAGGTCATTAAGTGGCCAAAGTAGTACCAGCGAAGTCAGGAGGGTATCTATCATCCAATTTCTTCCCCCATACATCAGCGGGGTCTGGAGCGACATCAAGAAGAGGGCCCCAACCATCATCAACATCTTTTTCTTTATCTTTGTCCTCATGTCAGGGCGAGATTGCAAGCACTAGATGTGGAAATGTTTTACCAGAGTCTAACCAACCATAACCACTAGCAAGAGTAGTATTAGAGGGCCACCCAAGACCACCACCATTGCTACCCGCCACTCCTCCAAAGGGCCACCCTTGGCCAGCACACAAAGGAGGAGAACAAGACTGCCGAGGAGGGCGTGAACCATGCCAAAGAGGAGGCTAAGAGTAGGGGCAAGCAGATCCACTCCACTGTCATCCCCAAGAGGGTGACCAACCATGAGAGGAAGTGGGTGAAGTGGGAACCCAAGCCACAATGCATGGGGCATTTCCCCAATGATCCAAAAAAACCTGAAGGTGAGCCACCTCAAGTGCAACCTTGTTAGCTTGAACTTGAATCTGCAAGAGCACATTAGAGCAAATAGTAGCTTTAGAATACAATTTTTTTTTAATCTATTTGGGTGTTAGCAAATATACAGGCATTTCTATCTTTCCAGATATTGAAGAGGATTTCCCCCTAAAAGTGTGCCAAAGCTAGGTATATTTAGCAGGAATTCTAAGTGAATCTCTTAGTATAACCATATGTGAGGAGAAGGGCTCTGGTCTAAAAGGCCGAAAGAAGTCATGAATCCAATTCCAAAACTGCTAAGCTCTAGTACAAAACTAGAAGAGATTCTTAAAAGAATCATTAGAAAATGTGGTGAAAGACACAAATAACCAAGCCTAGGCTTGTAATTCCTGAAAGGGGTGTCTAGGTACCACTTCAAGTCCTTCCACTAGGGCTTGGACCCACAAATTCCCACTTTATGAAGATTATCTATAGAAATATAATTCACGAGACCATCATAAGTTTCACGGTTCTGGTTTTGAAGATTGTAGAGAGCACAAAAATATTCCCACGACATAATTTGCATATTTGTGGGTCTATGAAACACATTCTACAAATTTTGAATACCTTTCTTGTGGAACCTTAGTGCCTTATGCCAAAGTGACTTGGCCAATGACTGACCATTACTAGAAAAGAGAGGTGACCACCAGATATTCTATTGATTAAGGAGAAGCCCATCATGGAACCTAGATCCAGACCAATAGAACCAAGGCTTAACCACTTCCCAGGATCTCCAAATTATTTTGGCTATGAAAGTGCCCATAATTTGGATTGGTTCCTTCATAACTAGAAGGGTTTGAAAGCCAAACCCCTTCTAGGTGGGTTTGTGAATAGGAAATCCAAATTGGATGCAATGCGTAAGGAGAAGTTTCCAGGCTTCATCTCCAGTAATGGCTCTAATCATCCATTTCACACAAAAGGAAATCCCTTGTTGTTGGGTGGAGAGTAGACCAAGTCCTCCAGAGTCTCTAGGAAGGCAACAAAACTCCCAAGTAACATTGTGAAAGCCTCTATGGGAATTCGTAGAGGCCCAAAGAAAGCCTCGAAGTAGATTTTCAAGCTTGGCATAGGCATATTTAGAAGGATCCCAACAAGAGGAGTAATACACATGTGTAGCCACAAAAATCTTAGAGAACACTTGGAATTTTCCTACCAGATAAAGAGGCTTGGTAATCCAATAGGCCAGATTTTTCTATATCCTGGAGAGAACATCTTGCCACAACTCAATGGGAGAAGCCTGGAAGGTGAAGGGAATACCTAGAAACCAAAATATTTACCTTGGCCCAATCCATTTCCAATCATACTACTAAATCCAATAAGAAGTGGGTAGAATAGACTACCTGTAGCACAAATTATTTTGCCATTGGATGGTAGAGCCAGGCGTTGTTGGGTCTCAAAAATGCAGGTTTTAACCAGAAGAGTTTTCCAAGCTCTTACTACACTTTTGGTCAATGTACAAGGCCAATTGATGCAATTTTACCTTCTTCTTTTTAGGTTCTACTAGACCAAGGCGGGTGAACCTAATGAATTATGCAAATTAAAATGGTGTTTCCTAATGCAACAATCTACCCATAATGGCAAAGGTGGTGGATAGATGAAAAACCTCTACAACTAATCCTACTCCTACTACACAAATGAAAGGATTTGAAAGAATTTCTTGATATGAAATTTTATCTCTGGGTTGAGGGAGATTAGTGCCTTCTGTCCACATGGGCAATGGAGTCAATAATATTAAAAACTTAAAGTATTTCCCTCTCTGTCATAATTCAAATTGATAGGAACCTTAAAAAATGAAATTATATGATTGGCATAAAACCTCATTGATTTATGACTTGCATAAATAAGGCTGGAACGTTTTCTTATCGAATTCTACTTCAACTATCCAAAAGAAATCCTAAATCACTGTGATTTACTTGAAGGAATTTAATTCTGGCTTGCAGATACCAACTAATTAAATCACACAAAATGGGAGAACACTTTGATAAATCAGAAATATACTTGATACACTGATTTAAATGATAGAAAGATCTCAAATTGGAGACAACCAAAGATAAAGAATTTAGATTTTTTTTATCACAACAACTGAACACCAAAATAAAATTACCAATTTAAAACATATTCTCCATCACACTATTTCAAGAAAGATTTGTGTATTTTTTACATTCCCTAGTCCCAGAAAATCTCTCCTACCCCCTTCTTTTGCAACTGATTTTTCTGGAATATTTATACAAAATACCTCAAGGGTCATGACTCTTCATATTACAGTTACAACCATTTGAATTTCATGATACTAATTTAGAATATTCAATTATATTGCCTCTCAGCAAAATTAAATATTTTTTACAATAGTCGAGCTTTGATTTAAATTTATTTCCCATGGCTTTCCTTTATTTCACTGCTTTGACTTTGACGGGTCCCACCACTGACTATCACGACCTCTAGCACCCCTTACTACGTTACTGAGGCTTGACTTCACCCCCTCATGGTATCATGGTATTTGAATTTGATTGCATTGCCACAGCTACCCTCACTACTTACTGCGCTACCGCGGTCTCCTCCATGCCCATTTGCGGTATTGCGGTGACTCTTCCTCAAACTGCTAGCCATTTAGCATTTACCATTACCACATTACCATGGTCACCATGTGAACTAGTTGCGGTACCGCGGTAATCGCTACCCTTGACTATCACTGACTGTTGGCTTCATCGTCGTTGTTGCTCGTTAACCGTCCACCGCGCTACCATGGTGACCATACTAACCGTGTGCGGTATAGCGGTAATCACTAACCGCTACTGCCAGCTACTCTGCTTTGCTAACTGTCTACCTCTATCGACTGCCAGCTGCTTACCGTCGACTGCTACCTATTTACCGTGGCCACTGCGGTCTGTGGTTTGACCGCACGTGGTACCGCAGTAAGCACTTTATGCCTGCCTGTTAACCGTTACCGCCATACCACAAGCCCCTTTGTGGGAGGCCGCAGTAAAGCGATAAAGGCTTAGAAATTAAAAACTAAGGTAGTGGTAAAATATGTAAGCACATTTTAAAAGGTAGTGAATGATTTTTATATGAAAAGATATGAAAATGATGGATTTAAATAAGAATAAAACCTTAGGTTTTTATGGACATTTATGGAATTTTGTGGGAAAACCTTAGGGTTTTATATGGAATTTTGGGTTCTAACAGGCGCAAGACAAAAAAATGTTAAGATATTGAAGAGTCATCTTAATATTGTTCTCTTCCTCTAGAAGGGTGAGGAAATAGTCATCAGCAAAATGGACATTAACAAGTTGAGCTTGAGAGTTAGGTAGGGAAATGCCTTTCACACGCTATTGAGAAACTGTATTGGCTAGCAAATAGCCAAATCCTTCGGCAACAAGCACATAAAGAGATGGAGCAAGTGAGAATCCTTGTTGAATGGAGCGGAATAAACTAAAGGCCAAAGGTTGGTGGCCATTAATGGTGAAACATGCAGAGGCATCTGAGAAAATAATTTGGACAACCTGAATGAATTTAGGCCCAAACCCCAAAGCTTTCAACATGGCCAAAATGAAAGGCCACTCAATGTGGTCATAGGATTTCGCAAAGTCAATTATTGTTTCTATTTTAATTATGTGGTGACAAAATTAAATAATGCGTTGCTATTTTAATAAGCTTGACAAACATCTATTCTATGACATTGAAACTTATCCTATTGGGGGAGTGGTGTCGCATTAATGTGGAATGGTAACCCTTTCCCAATCCCTTGGATAATATGATCCTCTCAATCAATTTAATGGATTAAAATCGATGGAAACTGATGAAAAAATGACTGAAAACATGATGAAAATTAGATTAACATGATAAAATCTAAGATGTTTGATGTAAGTGTATGAAATCTATTCTAAATGTGTGCAAGACTCAAAGATGCAAGTCCTATATTCCAAAATATATTAAATGGATGCAAACTAAGTTACCATGGAAGCCAGTAATGGATGCTTAAGCTAATTATGCATGAAAATTAATCTAAAATGCTTATCAAATATGCAAATGGATGTGAGTTTCAACAACATAAGTTTTCTTATCACGTCATTTGAATATCATATCATGTCATCACATATAATAACAATATATTGAAAAAGAATATACCATATCCATTACATTGCATCCATCTCATAAACATCGCATATTATAAGCATTACATCATAGATCATTGCATATCACATATCACATAAATAAATAAATGCATCCATCACATAAATAAATCCATCACATCATGAATGTGAATCATCTCATATATATATCAAAAATTATTATCATGGTACAATATCTGAATTAGTATGTATGAATATCATAAAAAAAACAATATACACAAGGCTATAAAAAATGAGCCTATGAATGTGTATCTATATAACTAATCAGGAAAAGGAAAAAAAAAGTGTCTATCCTTGGTGGTTTCCTGACTCCCTAGGTCTGATTGATGGCTAATCCTCAGTTGCCCTCTATGTTGCCCCACTCCTCTGAGAGTAGTCAAGCTATCTCATCTCACTAGATACATCTCAATGGTAATTCATCTTATAATGCGTAGCCTCTATGAATGCCTCTCTATATAATCTAGTTGATATCGCCTATCCCTATGAGACCAGTGTCACAACCTCAAGCTACTGCTTGCGCCCAATCTCCTAGGCTAGTTGTAGGTCTAGTTGCTACCGCAATTGAACCTCTCTATCTCTCTTTATGGTCATTGCCTAAAGCTACTGATGTAGCTGATCAATCTCTACTATAAGGGAAACAATTTTCCCATCCCTCAGATCTGGATGATGAGGTGGTGGTGGTGTCACCAAAACTTGTCCATCCTGCTAATCCTACTAATTCCCTGGGTCCTAATGACCTTGATCTTATTGTCTATCTCCATTCCCTAGAAAATGAACCCTCTATTGATATGGCTACTGGTCAAACTATTGTCTGCCTTCATCCCTACCTCTTCCTCTACCTTTTCCTCACCCACAAGGGCATCCCCCTATTGGGTCTATCAAGTGAACAAGTGGTCTCCACCATGCATCATATCTAGGGGTAGTCCTAGCATCTAGAAAACCCTAATCATAGGCCCATGGGTGGGAAACCAATTGTTGGAACTCATTGATCACCACAATGGGATCAATCTAAGCTCCCCACTCTACCTCTCTCTGAGATATCACAAAAATAGTTGTGTAATCCTATGGGGGACATCCTATACCTCCCAAAAATATCAAGAAATCTAGACTGGAAGGTATTGCTCAACCATAGTGTGCTCCCGCCCCTGAATAAACATGTCTAGTGAGAAAAGTAGAACTTTTTCTAGTCATCATACCAAACAGGAACCTACATCCACGACCTCCATATGAACACGTTCATGTCATCTATGATATGATTCCAATATGGAATACAATTTGAGTCGATGTGTTGTAAAGTCATGGTGACTCTATATCTAAACACAATGGGTTCATCCTCATGTATATTTGCTAAAACAACCAAAGGTCTCAACACTGTTATGTGCTCATAAGCCCAATATGCAATAGTGTAATGTCGGCCTCGATGCTCTGATGTTGGTAATATACTACCTGATGCATATCATTATATAAGGAGGCTAATATAACTAATTCCCAGGCATACATAGTAGTCCACAGGATCATCCCATGCCATGCCACCCCCCAACCCAGACTGAAACCCCTACCTTGTCGGTCTAGGGAAATCACACCAGCAATAAGTACAACAACAAACAATCTAAAGATTGGTACTCAAGCTTTGTATAGATCCAAATCTATCTGCGAATTCAGTAAAATGATGTTATCTATGTGCAAAATTGAACAAAATGTGTCTCTCTTGGAATCTATATCATAGATGACACGCTTCCCATAAATGGGAAGTCAAAGGGTCCACCACACATCCTCGAGTGTGACTATAGCCTTGCCAGTGAGAAAATGGAAAGAGGAGGTCTCACTATGCCACCTCTCGATGAGTGTCATCATTATGGCTAAGTGGGTGTGGAACTCTGGCATGAATGCATTAAACCCTAATCAAAGCATCCCCAACCGCTCCACCTCTAGGTCATCAAAGTCTTGTGTTGTTGCCAAAATCTCAAAACGATTCTCTTGCAACATCAAAGGTTGAATATCCTCTTGCATGCATCACACACACATCACTTTTCCAAAGACTTTGAAAACTGATCAAAATCATAAGGTTTGCATCCTAGAGCATCAATTGTGTCACTGAAATCAATAGTGTCGATATTTGTGGGGTGTTTCATTGTATCATTTTTAGGGGTGCATCACCAATTTGGCATCGCGCATCGCAATACTCAATTGTGCATTGGAATTTGGACACATTGCTAACACTAAAAAAGATGGTGCATCACTATTTGATAAGTGCATCGCCCATTGCTTGTTCGCGTCATTAAACTATAAAGCCTACATACTACTATATTCTAAGCACGATGCCCTAATCAAATGCATCGCCAAAACAAAATATATTGGTGTGCCACTAATCAAAAAGTGTTGCTAAAATTTCAATAGTGACATTGTCGATGCCTTTTGTGCATTTCTATGTAGTGATGCCCTAGAAAACCTAATTTGAACATGCTAATAAATGCACTAAAATGCGAAAAATTGAGGCAAGTTTTGAATCACATACTCGGGGTCCGATGTCTGCTCAACGACGATACTCTCGTACTCACTCAAAAATGTGGACAAGAAGCACATGAGGGGCCATCTCATCAAATTTTCAGAGCTCCAAATGCACAAAATCACTAAATTGTGAATGCACAAATGAATTGGAAATGCACCCTTATCACCTATTTATGCCAAAAAAAATTAGGGTTTTTTGCCCTAATTTGAGCCAAAAGCTACGATTTTGGCTTGTTTTACCTATTTTCACACTATATAGCCTATTTTGAGGCAATTTTTATGTTTCTAAGGCCATTTTTGTATCCCGAGGCATGTTTTTTGCACCTGAATTAGTATTTTACATTTCTCAAGAGATCAACCCAAAATTCAAATTTTTTGCCCAATCTCTTGAGCGGGTGGGGAACCAGCTTATTCCTTTCATTGGGGCAATAGTGGGGAATCCAATTTCATAGTATAAGTTAACTACACTTGATCCATAAGGATTCAAGGCATATTTAACCCACTAAGCATCAATCCCAATAACAGATTCAATATCAATAAAAATGAAGAAGCCATTAAAACTAACATGCTAAAACAAAAAATCTTGAAAAACATCTATTCTAATACATTGAAAATTATCCTATTAGGGGAGTGGTGTTGAATTTATGTGGAATGGTGACCCTTTCTCAATCCATTGGATAATATGAGCCTTTCCAATCGATTTTATGGATTAAAATCGATGGAAACTGATGAAAAAGATGAACAAAAACATGATGAAAGTTAGATTAACATGATAAAATATAAGATGTTTGATGTAAGTGTATACAAACCTATGCTAAATGCAAATAAATATTAAATATGAAAGCCATTTAAAGGAAACTATGCTAAAATGGATGCAAACTAAGTTAACATGGAAGCCATTAATGGATTCTTAAGCTAATAATGCATGAAAAATAATCTAAAATTCTATCAAATGTAGAACATTAGTGCAAATGGATGTGAGTATCAACAACATAATTTTTCTATCAAAATATGGATCCCTATTCAATGGTGCAAAGACTATTTATAGAATAGGCAAAGAGAAATCGATGGTCAAGATTGGAAGAATCAATCAATGGTTAGGATGGAAAGAAGATGGAGGCATGGATCACAGATCCCCATCAAGGGTTGAGAATGCAAGTTTATATTTAATCAATGACTTGCAATCATACAAAGAATCACATTTTCCAAACTTGCTCAAGAATTTTGTTACAAGGAATAATATTCCCCTTTTTGAATGAGTGCAGGGGAGAATATTCTTGAGCAAGTTTTGAGAATATTTTGTTACAAGGAAGAATATTCCCCTTTTGGAATGAGTAAATAATATTCTCATGCAAGTGGATGAGGAAAATTAGTATTTAGAAAATTAAAACAAAGTTTTAATGTGCAAAGGGGAGGGATATTCCATAGGAATATTCCCTTTTGGAGGAATTTAGGATTTAACGGTAAATAATTTCTTTATTTAGTGAAAGGGGGGCATTACGATATTTAATTAAATAACTAGAATAACTAAGATTTATTTAATTAAATAAGAAGATATAAGAAGGCTAATTAAATAATTTGCATTCTTCAATTAGACATGATGAAAGGTGAATATGACATAAAGTGAATTAACCTAGTTAGATTAATTTAGATTAATAGGTGAAAATGAAGCCTTTGATTAATTAACTAGGTTAATTTAATCAAATAAGCAAAAAAATGATGGATTTTAGGATGAAACGGTGTTAGTATATCAGATTTGAGTTTGTGATATCATTTAGTATATTTTTAAGTGTCTATAGGAATGTGTTCCCACACATGTCCCATTAATTACAAATGAAGCATGGCCATTGGTTTTGTCTCATGCACCTAATAACACATTTTCTTTTGGGCAGTTACAATAACTCTTTGCAGTTGTCTTTAAATAAATATTGTACCTGATATTTTAAATACAAGTGCAACAAAATATTTATTGCATGCAAAAAAATATTTAATAATCTATAATGTTGAAGATTTTATCTGAATTTGATTGGTCTCCATAACACAACACTTATCAAGGTAAACTTTCAAACCTTAAACATTATCAAGTAATATAAAACAAATGATTAAACTTAGAATTACCTATAACTAACACATCCAATACAATATGTGGAAAAATTTCCCACAGATGGGATATGACATTGTAGGCATCATAATCAATGATAAAATCCCTACACATACATATGGGTAAGTACAAAAAGATGGGGGGCCAAAAAATGGCTACACCACTTTTTGGTCCCATATAAGACATAATGCAAGTGTGCTATAATGTGCATTGTAATACCCCTTTGTTTTGCTTCATGGTTGGTTTACTTTATGCTTTGTTGGTTGTAGCTACTTTGATATTGGATACATTTTGTTATGATGTTTTGATCGCTACTATTGAGCGACAACTATTATTGTGTGATGTGTTGATCTGATTATTGTTTCACATGCTTTAATGGTTTAATGATGTTAGTAGTGTTAGCATGAGATTTTATATGAGATTATCGAGTATGATTTTAATGTCAGTCTTTGGTGAGTGTATTGGTGAAGGAGATGGGTTCACATCACTCGCTTGTGAGCGCCTTGTGAATCCGTTATTTCTTCTTCACGATGTGTATTATATGCTAGATATACTGTATGATGTTGTTTACT
>CM021101.1:488537658-488586573 GCA_007115665.2 Sequoiadendron giganteum | reverse complement strand
GAAATATATTTCCCAGGTCAGAGCATCGAGGTTGGCATTACACTACTGTATATTTGGGATTATGAGCATATAGCAGTGTTGAGGCCTTTTTTTTTTTAGTGTATGTACATGAGAATGAGCCCATTGTGTTAAGATATAGATTCCCCATGACTTTACAACACATCAACCTGATAGGTATTACATATTGGCATATTATCATAAATGACATGACTGTGTTCAAATGGAGGTCATGGTTGTAGGTTCCTGCTTGGTATGATGACCAACATCAGTTGTACTTTTCTTGCCAAACCCATTATATTCAGGGGTGGGAGAACACTATGGTTGATCAGTACCTTGTAGGCTATGTTTCTCAAAAATTCGAGGAGTTACAAGATGTCCCCCCATAGGATTCCACAACTATTTTGTGAGATCTCAGAGAGAGGTAGAGTGGGGAGCTCAGAATGATCCTGTCATAGTGATCAATGAGTTGTGATAGCTAGTTTCCCGCCCATGGGCCTATGATCGGGGTTTTCCAAATGCTGGGACTACCCTTGGATATTATGCATGGTGGAGACCACCTATTCACTTGATAGACCTAATGAGGGATACCCTAGTGGGTGAGGTAGAGATAGAGGCAGAGGTAGAGACAGACAGTAGCCTGACCAGCAATCGGATCAGTAGAGGGTTCATGTGTTAGGGCATGGGAATAGACAGTAGGATCAAGGTCATCAGGACCTAGGGAATCAACAAGATGGACAGGTTTTGGTGGCACCACCACCACCTCATCAGCCAGATCCAAGGGATGGGTAGATTTTTTCCTTCACAATAGAGGGATTATTTGTGTCAGTAGCTTCAGGTGATGATCGTAGAGAGAGATAGAGAGGTTTAGTTGTGGAAAAAATTGGACCTATAGCTAGCCCAAGAGATTGGGCGTAGGCACTAGCTTGAGGTTATGATAGTGGCCTCACAGCGATATCTGGTATCAACCAAATTATATAGAGAGGTAGTCATAGAGGTTGTGTATTATAAGATGCATTACCACTGGGATGTCCCCCATGAGATGACATGGCTTGAATAATCTTAGAGGAGTGGGGTAGTATAGAGAGCATCTAAGGATCAACCATTAGTCAGACTCGGGGAGTCGAGCAAGCACCAAGGATGGACATTTTTTTTATTCCATTGCATGATTAGTTATACAGATACACATTCATAGGCTCATTTTTTATAGCCTTATGTATATGTATTTTTGATGATATTCATACGCACTGATTCAAATTTTGTATCATGACAGTCATTATATATATATATATGAGATGATTCATGTTCATGATGTGATGGATATATTTATGTGATGGATGCATTTATTTATCTATGCAATATGTGATATGTGATGATCTATGATGTAATATTTATGATATGCAATGTTTATGAGATGGATGCAATACAATGTATATGGTATCTTATTTTTCAGTATCTTTTTATGATATGTGATGGCATGATATGATATGGTTATGAAAAATGTATGTATGGATGCATTTATTTTTATGTATTTTTCCCATGTGATTTATGATGTCATGATGTATATATGTATATGGATGTATATATCAATGAAGCATATGTTCATGGATATTATGAGTGATTATCAAAATATTAAGATGCTTAGAATAATAAATCTATATTATTAAAAAAAAACTTAAATGATAATGATCATGCAGTGGAATATGTTTCCCATTATTATGATACATTATGTTGATGTGGGAGGTATTCATGCTAATTATTTGTGGATGCAGGATGGATGCATGATGATTCTCTTTTTTTTGACTATCATGATATTGGGTTAGCTTGAAAAGAAGATAGAAGAATAAAGTGAAAGAATTGACCATTGATTTTAATATTGATTCAAAAGTCTAAAAATTCCATGATCCATCGAGACTTTATTATATGATGGTGATTAGATGGATGGTTTTGCTCATATTCAGGATGGGGACTTTCCACCATTCCTTATTTTTGATATAACACATAGACATGATGCATCTTAGTATTAATAACTAGGATGGCATTGTGTCTAGTGTAATGGAATTTGAATTTTCAAACAGATAGGATAGTTCTTGTTCACACCTTGACATACATAAACCTCATTGAAATATAGTTTAGAAGTTTAAAATATCTTGGACCAAAGCATACACAATATTCAACAGTCTATTTCAAATGACCTCCCTACACACAACTAAGTAAGTATGTACCAAGATTATTTTACAAGAATACCCACAAGCATAGAAAACGAAGGATAATGATCGATGCCCCATTTTTTTCTCTCTAAATCATTGAGACATCATCGAGAGGTCCTTGGAATGGGTCAATAAGATAAATCCTAAGAATAGATCAACACCAAACATTCAATTTTATCCATATCTCTTGCCAAAGGTGCAATGTGTGTTTGAGGATAAATATCCAAAGTGATATCCAAAATGATGCCCATTTTAAGAAATATATATCCTAGGGCATGCATTGTATCGGATGATGATGGGTTGAATGTTTGTTTGAAAGGTTGTTGATATAAACTCCACTGACTCATTTACTTATGATCTAGACTTGATATTTTGACATTTAGGTTCTCACTTTATGACTTGTGACACTTGTTTTCCATTTTTGTTACCAAAGGGTGAGTGTGATGGTTGATTTATTATGGATGGAAGTTTATTGTAGGTGAAAGAAAAATGGGATGGGTGGTTTTGGTATTTTGAAATTTTTTTGAAGTTGTTTTTGATATTTTTGAAAGTTTTTGTGATTTGTTTTGTTTTTAATTATTTGAGGTTGTTTAGGTTTTTCCAAGGTTTTCTATTTTTTTGTATTTTTCTAAGTTTTCAAATGTTTTGGGGTTTTCTGAGTTGTCCAATGTTTTAAGTTTTCATTTTTTTTGGGGTTTTCTAAGTTGTTGACCAATAACCTAACCTAAAAGACTATCCTAGGGGCCTCAAGGGTTTGTCAAAGATGAGCCTTTCCTACATTATACATGCAGATACCATGTAGTTCGACTCACTTGAATTATTATTGATGAGGGATGAACAGTCGATTGATTGCCAAATTTATTATGATGGAATACTAAAGGACCGACCCAAAGTGTCTCAGGGACACATCAATGATGGCCTTGCCTACATTCAAGCTTAGAGACTCGTAGTTCAACATGGTAATATTTTTGGATTTTTGATGTTTTGACCTTTTTAGGGATTTTGATATGTTTTGGATTTTAGTTGTACAAGATTTGGGGTGTTTTTGGATTTTGATGAGATTTTATGAATGTTTTGGGAATTTCAATGAGATATTCCGGTAAATGATACCTAGATCATGATGTAGATTTCACATTGTGAGATATAAGACATGGATCAAGATTTATTCGAAAACAAGAGTGCAATAACCTACCCCAGTGTTTAGCAATGTTTCATAGTTCAATGGACAAACCAAGATAGGTAATGTATATGCGAAGATTTCAATAAAGTTTTAATCATACTTGATATGGGCTATGGGACTTCATGAGATAAAATGTTAAAGATCCTGTTAAGAGTTTTCCATGAGTAGAGTTGAAGTATAGGTCGAATCTTTGTCAAGATCAAGATAAACTAGAATATCTGGATGAATATGGATTGGATGGATGGAGGGAACATTGGATTTATCATGACAAGGATGAGATGCTTATGTCTAAGAAGGATCATATAGACACTTGATTCTACTCATGACACCTATTTTCTAGTTTTTCATCATAGTACTTGCCCAAAGCACCACTGCAGTGGTTTTCATTGGAGGACGATTTTTATTTTTACTATTTTCTTGATTTTTTTTATTTTTTATTTTTAATCTTTTGATAATTTTACCCTCATGTTGAACCACCTGGTGGAACTAATGTAGAGTCCACTATCATAATGTTCTAATGATACCATACTTGAAGAATCTTCTTTGCTAAGATATGAGCACTTGAATGCAACTTGGAAGAACTTTGATTTACCTTATTAGTACTAGAATTAACCTTTCCTATGTGTGCATATTATGATAGAGTGCCTTCAGAGTCCTTATGATGAAGAATAGTTTTCAGCACATGGTCAATGCAACAATTAGATATCATGAATGGAGTGTATGGTGTCATGCATGAAGGAATATGAGATGGATTGGTAGATGGTTTAGGACCTTTGACTCTCCAAACTTGGGAAGATGAGCAATGATGGGTTGAAATGGAGGTTTTCATGGAATTAGGACCAACCACTAGATATACTTTGTTCCTTGCTTGAGAATCCTGCTTTTGTATTTGAGGATGCTTTTCATGGATACATTTCCCTCTTTTATTTTCCCCCATAGTTTCTTTGACTGATGGAGTATCATTGGGATGGTTTTCTTTATTTTTCTTTGGTATCCATTTGTACTTGACGTTTCCTTTTTGCTTTACTATTTCATTTTATTTTATGATCTTCTCCTTTCTTTGATAGGAATCTTTATTTTTATGTTGGTCCCAATTTGTGTATGAGATTATGGGTAGATGGTGATTCATGATATGACTAGTGGTAGTGTTGACAATATTTCCATCATAAGGATTCTTTGTAACTGATATGTTGATGTTTTATTTAGACAAGATTTCCCCCAGATCCGTGAAGGTATTATCAATACATAATCCTTTTCCATGATAATGTATCCTCTGATTCATAGCAATTGAATATGACTTGTCATGAACACATGATATTGCTATGGGTTTCTCCTATTTAGGAGTATGAATTTTTCACTCTAATTCTATGACATTATTATTTGTTGATACTACTTCAAAATATGTTGGTGTTGATTCAAAAGATGTCAATGATGCACAATCACTATAAGAATCAAGAATCTTTATTGTTGCTTTCTCTTGTGTGGGAATATCAAGAGTGGGAGACTCTTCTTTTGGATGAAGAATGTCTATATTTCCATCAGAAAGAAGCATCTGAGGGGTGATATGGGGGACATATTTGGATTTCAAAATGGTTTGGAAGATGTCCCTCAGCTCTTGATGAAACTATGGGGATAGGGGTTCTTGATCCTAACTCAATTCAAAGTAACTTTCATTATCCTCAAGAGCCTCCTCTTGACACGATCCTTGGCTGGATGATATATCATTGTTAAAATAATCTTCACAATTGTTTGTGGGTATGGGTGTTACAAGGGATATTTTTGACTTGTTTGAAATTTCTTCAGCATACCCAATCATTGAGTCATATGTGGGAGAAATATTTTGATCTAATACATACTTTATTGCATTATAGTATGAAATATTGCTAGACATTGTTGATGGGTTTGGACTTTTTTTTTAAATAGTATCTTGAATATGTATGCATAATCCTTCATGTTGTGATGGATGAATTCCATAAATGTGTCCCACTGTGGTATCATGAGTATCGCTTACATTATTTGAGGTTGACATCGTTCTTAAATCTTTTTTTTGTCATGATTAGACATAGGTTTTTTGTAAATTTTCAGATTTTCATTCCCATATTTTTTATCGACATCAATGTCTCCTTTTTCAATAAGATATTATATTATATGTTTGAGTCTAAAACAATTTTGTGTGTTATGACCTTTATATTGGTGAAGTTCACAAAATGATCATCTATATAGCTATGATGTTTGACTTGTGGCTCTTGATAATTTGAGAAATTTAGGAGTGTGATAAGGTTAGACTATATCAACATTTTCAACACATCCTTCATAGGTTCCCCTAAGGGAGTGAATTGTCACTTAGGAGCACTGTTTGTTCTTTTTTGTCCATGTTGAGTGTTTGTAGCATTGATTTTTGTTTGATTGTTTAATGACCATGGCATGTATGGTAATTTTGTGTCCATGATATGGGTGTTTGCTTGCCTAGTAGTAGTTAAGCCCACCTTTGCATCAACAATCCCATCACTAGTAACATTCTTGTTCTTGGCCCAAAAGTGGGGCTTATCATTAGAACTAGTGGATGGGTAGTTTTATCTATATGCTTATGTGTTTCCCTATGAGATTAGGTCTCTCTCAATGTTGAGGGCCCTAGGGAAAATCTCATCATAAGTGGTGATATATTGCATCTTTAAGTGGAAGGATAGAGCCCCATCAACATTAGCAATGATAATTCCTACTTGCTGTTCTTCAACAATTGGCCACATGCTCTTACTAGTTCTTTGCCTCCACCTTTGTAGGAAACTAGTGAAGGATTCTTCCTTGTTCTACTTGAGAGTGTACAAATTTTCTAAGATCACACCCATGTCAAGATTAAAGGAGATGTGGCCTATGAATTTATCAATGATTTCTTGGAATATTTTGATACTTGGTGGTAACTATGAGAACCAATCGATGGTTGGGCCTATCAAAGTTCATGGAAATAGGCATATCAAGTAGGAATAATTATAGGAAAACTCCATACACATGGCATTTAATTCTTCAATGTAATCCACATGATTTCCCCTCCCTTTGTATTTATCAAATTTAGGGACCTCAAAACTAGGGGGAAAGGTATCATTGCAATGTTTCTATTGAATGGGTATGGACACAAGTTTTGTTGTGTAAGGGGCTTCTTCATTTTTCCCATTTTAATGTCTTGTATTTTTGCATTAGTGTCATGAGTTGTGATTCCATATCATCTTATGGATTTGGTGGAGGAGCATATGTTGTGTATTGTGGTATGTCAAATGAATTGTAAGTGATTTTGATATGATGAGGTTTTGTATGGTGTGTAGGGTGGATTCTGATATTGCGAAGGTGATGGTGGAGAGGTGTATATTCTCCTAACATATTTGGATTTATGATATTTTTTTGAGGATTATAGTATGAACCTAGTTGTTGTTGTTGTTGTGCTAACACCTATTATTGTTTGGTGTACTATTATGCTATCAATACTTGTTGAGATTTTTTTTGCTGTTGTTGAGCTCTTTTTTATGAGACTAAGGCTTGTTGTTGAGCTTGTTGTTATTGTTGTGTGACTAAGGCTTGTTTTGGGGCTTATTGTTGTTTAGCGACTAAGGCTTATTATTGAGCTTGTTGTTGTTGCAAGGCTTGAGCTTGGGCTTCTTTATGTTCCAATGCTTGTTGATAAGTGTCTTGTGCTTGTGGAAAAGATAGAGTGTGAGCTTGTTGTTGTTGCAAGGCTTGATGATAGGCTTGTTTCTATTGCAAATATTGATCTTGAGCTTTTTTTTCTTGCAACAATTTTTGATAAGCTTGTTGTGATTGTTTTAAAGCTAGAGCATGTGCTTTCAATGTAGAATTATTTTATTGTTGGGACATCTGTGATGGGTTTTGGGTGTTTATGTTTTGAGTGAGTTGTGGGTTGATGATGAGTGGTTGGGGTTTCTTTGGCTTAGAATTCATTGTAAAATTGTTGGTTGGGATGGAGGAAAGTAATTTTGGAGCTCCGTTTTATTTTGCATGGCTTGAGGGATCAATGGTAAGGATGATGATGGAATCATTTGGTATTGCGATAGAAATGGAACATTAGGACCTTGATTCAATTGATTGAAAGGGTTCCCTTGACTAATGTATTGGGGGTTCCCTTGTGTTTGAGATGAGACCAAGGTACTACCTTGGTTGATGGGGTTTGGGATCAATATATCACTTTGATTTAGATTGCTGATAGATGGCGTTGATGTGGATGGTGGATTGACTTGATTAGTTTGGGTAACCACTTGTTTTAATGTGTCAATGGGTTTGTTAGAACCATTTGTCAAGGGTTGACTTTGTGTGAGGGTGTTAACTTTCCCTTGTACTATTTGAGGCACTTGTTCACATTACCTTGCATAATGTTAGGCGCACTTGGGGTATTTGTAGTGATGGATGAAGATGGTTGCACTCAAAATTTTGAGATTGTTGTGGAATCATGGAATGTAAGTGTTTTTCCAAATGTTGGTGTCCAACTTGTGTTTTTCAAAATGTTGGTCTTTGATGGAATGTTAATTTTGTGAATGCCCAAATTTGTGTTTGTTCCTAGACATGAAGTGATACCAAGGTTGGTTCCTAGCCTAGTCGCAAGACTAGATGTCAAGGGTTGACTTGGCACAAGTGATGGGGTTGGTTGAATTGTAGATTGGGTTAACCCTAGTGTCAAATTTTTCTTGAGAAAATTTGGATGATTTTTTTAATACTCAAGGAGTTCTTCTTTAGTAAATTTAAGTGGGTTGTTTGTGACATCTTCTACCTCATATTGTCCCAATGGATTTTGGGGTTGTTGTGAGGGGGTAGAATGACTCCTTCGATCAAATTCTTGTGGTTTTGGATCACTTGTGGTGGATTTTTCTTTGGTTTCTTCCATGATTTTTTTGTGTTGTGATCTTGTTGTAACCATGAATTGTGGGTCAACTATGGGATAATTTTGTTGAGATTTACCATGTTGAAACTCTCTAGTTGACTCAAATTTTGGTAAAAGGGACCCTCTGAATTGTTTTGGACCAATGGTGTGAATGGATGATGAAAAGGGGAATGATAATGAGAGCTGACCTTTCTAAACTTTTGGACAACACTTTTAGAAAAATAGGTTTGATATTTTGATTTTATGGATAAAAGGTGTTTAATGAACTTTTAAATCTTTAAGGTAGACTTGTGACATTTAAGATAAACTTGTCCACCAAATGTGATAACAAACTCAACTAAGTACATGGAAAATGATCTATTTCACACAAAAAGTAGCTAAGTTAGGGGATTGGTTTGATAAATATATAAGTCCAATTTCTGATTTGTACCAAAAGTTTACAAGGTTTGGTGAAGTGAAATGTGAAATATGATGAAGTGTGGATGAAATGTTTGGCCTAAAATTTAAACCTAAAATGAACCTTTGTTTTGCAAGACCAAGGTAGTGAGAAAAATTCTATACCTCTAAAGTGATCAAACCTTAAGGACTCAATGACTTTAATAAAATAGAACTCAAATGATTTTAGAAGTAGGACCCAATGATTTTGAAAATAGAACTCAATGATTTTCGACAATAGAATTTGGACCCAATGATTTGCAATACTTTCCTTGTCTCAATTTTCTTGTTTTGGGGAGTCGATGTTTGAACATACATCAATGTGGGGTGTTCATTTGATTTAATCTTGGATTAATGAAGTTATTTTTACCACATATAATATCTTCCTTAAATTTTAAACTAAAGTGTCTATGTCAAAAACATCCTTCATTTCACAAAGTTCATTATGTGAAAATAATGAAGTTAGAGGCATAGTTACTTATGTTTACTTTGGAAAGTATGGATTTAGATATAAGACAAAATACTTAGATTTATCTAAGGATAAAATACTTAGGAAAAACATAAATATCAAGAATTTTCAAAGGGTATCCATGCTTAAACCAAAGGGTTTTGAAATTTTGAGAAAATTGTTGATGTGTGTTTGGAAATATTTTGGAACCAAGCAAAGTATTAAACTAACTCACAAGCAATTACATCCCTAGCTCAAGTGGGCATTTATTTATTATTAGGCTTACCACCATCCCCTAAGAGATGATTAAACCATGAAGATGGAATGGAAAAATAGGCTATGCCAATGAAATGTATAGTCTTGGCATGCCAAGCAAAAGAGTCCCTTCCCTATTTGATTTATTGCCTCAACCAAAAACTGAACATGGTAAGTAACTTCTTGGAATGGTGTTATTCCAATGCACTACTTTTAAATACGCTTCAAAGATAAAATTAGTGAGCTACTACTGACAAAGGTTCTTAATCAGGGTTTTCAAGATAAAGTGGTGTATATACATGAGGCGATTCACTCAATTAAGAGGCCTTTGAGCCCTTAGAAAAATCTAAGGGATTTTACATATCACATGGATATTAAGGGAGATATTCATTGGTATAAAGCATCTGCACAAGTTGGTTAATGAATTTTATTGCACCAATTATTTATATAGCGGATTGAAATGAAAGTAGCACTTGGATCATTCCCTCTCACAAGTTGGGATGTAGGCCCTCTAAAGGTAACATAAATTATGAAGCTGAAAATTCTTTTCATCACCCAATATTTCTAGAAGGTGCAAGGGGAGAGGATAGGTGCTTCAAAGAAGAAAAGTATACTTGTGTGTTTCTCTTCACCCAAGATCACACAAAGCACAAGGGGAGAGGATACACACAACAAGTACACACAAGCAAATAAAACACAAATTTATTTTAACCTTCACAAGCATAATGATTTCATTTTAAGCACCAAATGGAAGTGTTTGATTGTCTTGTTCAATTTTAACTTGATATAGCAAAATGAGGATGTGCACGTCCAATTTTAACCAGCTTTGAATGTTAATTTTAAACCCAATGGAAGATTTAGTTGGTCCTAAAACATGAATCAAAGAAAAATATGAGGGTTCATAGCATCCCCTAAGTTTCAAAATACATTTACAATAACTAGAACTAAGAAAAATAAAAAATAAAAAAATTCAATTTTTTTTTATTTTTTCTATGTTATAGTAAATTGTGTTTTTGGAGGCCTTTGAAGTGGGCTTTGGGGTTAAAACTTTCACCGGTCCTTAAAATTTACTATTGAAGGAATTATTTCTTAGGGGCTGAATTAGTACTCTTGGAGACCTTTCCAACGGTGCAAACATATTAGAATTTCAAATACTGAGTAGAAAGTTATGACCCCAACAAGTTGGGGTAAATAATTTCCTAATTTTTTCCCAAATCTGCAAAACTGTTTAGCCTCAAAAACAAAAACTAGAAGTCAATGACATGTTAGAAATCAAATGAAATCAATTTTATTTTTTATTTTTTTAGACTACAAGAATTAGGTAGCACGACCCCCTATAAACTGCAGTGCACCTGGTAATTTTTTTAATATGATCGGTGGCGCTAGTGTGACACACCCTTCGGTACCATGAGAGTGGGGGAGACTACACCTCATGACCAACCTCTTGCAACATGAAATATTTAGCCAACTGGGCTAGGGCCCCCGTCCAAATGAAATCAAGAATTTAAAACACATGTCAAAATTTAGTTTTTGTTTTGTTTACTAGTAAATAACGATGCTAAAATCAATTCTCATTGAAGTTCATTAGATGTGTCACCATATCACAAGTGCGTCACTACATTGAAAAATAAAATGCATCACTCTCCAGTAAATAGTGACATCAATAGCGTCACTATATCAAATATGGCACTCTAATAAAATTCATGATGCGAATTAAAATCAGTTTAGTGTTGCTATTTTTTTATGAATAGGCACTAATCTATATTAATTATAAATATTAAAATACATATTCACAAAAAAAGTGGGTGGTAAGAAGGCACACCCCAAGAGTCATATGAGCAGTGCCCAGAAAACCAAAAACCAATGGTCACATGGGCCTAGCCCAGAAGTCCAAGATTACAAATGTCAAAAAGGTCATTAAGTGGCCAAAGTAGTACCAGCGAAGTCAGGAGGGTATCTATCATCCAATTTCTTCCCCCATACATCAGCGGGGTCTGGAGCGACATCAAGAAGAGGGCCCCAACCATCATCAACATCTTTTTCTTTATCTTTGTCCTCATGTCAGGGCGAGATTGCAAGCACTAGATGTGGAAATGTTTTACCAGAGTCTAACCAACCATAACCACTAGCAAGAGTAGTATTAGAGGGCCACCCAAGACCACCACCATTGCTACCCGCCACTCCTCCAAAGGGCCACCCTTGGCCAGCACACAAAGGAGGAGAACAAGACTGCCGAGGAGGGCGTGAACCATGCCAAAGAGGAGGCTAAGAGTAGGGGCAAGCAGATCCACTCCACTGTCATCCCCAAGAGGGTGACCAACCATGAGAGGAAGTGGGTGAAGTGGGAACCCAAGCCACAATGCATGGGGCATTTCCCCAATGATCCAAAAAAACCTGAAGGTGAGCCACCTCAAGTGCAACCTTGTTAGCTTGAACTTGAATCTGCAAGAGCACATTAGAGCAAATAGTAGCTTTAGAATACAATTTTTTTTTAATCTATTTGGGTGTTAGCAAATATACAGGCATTTCTATCTTTCCAGATATTGAAGAGGATTTCCCCCTAAAAGTGTGCCAAAGCTAGGTATATTTAGCAGGAATTCTAAGTGAATCTCTTAGTATAACCATATGTGAGGAGAAGGGCTCTGGTCTAAAAGGCCGAAAGAAGTCATGAATCCAATTCCAAAACTGCTAAGCTCTAGTACAAAACTAGAAGAGATTCTTAAAAGAATCATTAGAAAATGTGGTGAAAGACACAAATAACCAAGCCTAGGCTTGTAATTCCTGAAAGGGGTGTCTAGGTACCACTTCAAGTCCTTCCACTAGGGCTTGGACCCACAAATTCCCACTTTATGAAGATTATCTATAGAAATATAATTCACGAGACCATCATAAGTTTCACGGTTCTGGTTTTGAAGATTGTAGAGAGCACAAAAATATTCCCACGACATAATTTGCATATTTGTGGGTCTATGAAACACATTCTACAAATTTTGAATACCTTTCTTGTGGAACCTTAGTGCCTTATGCCAAAGTGACTTGGCCAATGACTGACCATTACTAGAAAAGAGAGGTGACCACCAGATATTCTATTGATTAAGGAGAAGCCCATCATGGAACCTAGATCCAGACCAATAGAACCAAGGCTTAACCACTTCCCAGGATCTCCAAATTATTTTGGCTATGAAAGTGCCCATAATTTGGATTGGTTCCTTCATAACTAGAAGGGTTTGAAAGCCAAACCCCTTCTAGGTGGGTTTGTGAATAGGAAATCCAAATTGGATGCAATGCGTAAGGAGAAGTTTCCAGGCTTCATCTCCAGTAATGGCTCTAATCATCCATTTCACACAAAAGGAAATCCCTTGTTGTTGGGTGGAGAGTAGACCAAGTCCTCCAGAGTCTCTAGGAAGGCAACAAAACTCCCAAGTAACATTGTGAAAGCCTCTATGGGAATTCGTAGAGGCCCAAAGAAAGCCTCGAAGTAGATTTTCAAGCTTGGCATAGGCATATTTAGAAGGATCCCAACAAGAGGAGTAATACACATGTGTAGCCACAAAAATCTTAGAGAACACTTGGAATTTTCCTACCAGATAAAGAGGCTTGGTAATCCAATAGGCCAGATTTTTCTATATCCTGGAGAGAACATCTTGCCACAACTCAATGGGAGAAGCCTGGAAGGTGAAGGGAATACCTAGAAACCAAAATATTTACCTTGGCCCAATCCATTTCCAATCATACTACTAAATCCAATAAGAAGTGGGTAGAATAGACTACCTGTAGCACAAATTATTTTGCCATTGGATGGTAGAGCCAGGCGTTGTTGGGTCTCAAAAATGCAGGTTTTAACCAGAAGAGTTTTCCAAGCTCTTACTACACTTTTGGTCAATGTACAAGGCCAATTGATGCAATTTTACCTTCTTCTTTTTAGGTTCTACTAGACCAAGGCGGGTGAACCTAATGAATTATGCAAATTAAAATGGTGTTTCCTAATGCAACAATCTACCCATAATGGCAAAGGTGGTGGATAGATGAAAAACCTCTACAACTAATCCTACTCCTACTACACAAATGAAAGGATTTGAAAGAATTTCTTGATATGAAATTTTATCTCTGGGTTGAGGGAGATTAGTGCCTTCTGTCCACATGGGCAATGGAGTCAATAATATTAAAAACTTAAAGTATTTCCCTCTCTGTCATAATTCAAATTGATAGGAACCTTAAAAAATGAAATTATATGATTGGCATAAAACCTCATTGATTTATGACTTGCATAAATAAGGCTGGAACGTTTTCTTATCGAATTCTACTTCAACTATCCAAAAGAAATCCTAAATCACTGTGATTTACTTGAAGGAATTTAATTCTGGCTTGCAGATACCAACTAATTAAATCACACAAAATGGGAGAACACTTTGATAAATCAGAAATATACTTGATACACTGATTTAAATGATAGAAAGATCTCAAATTGGAGACAACCAAAGATAAAGAATTTAGATTTTTTTTATCACAACAACTGAACACCAAAATAAAATTACCAATTTAAAACATATTCTCCATCACACTATTTCAAGAAAGATTTGTGTATTTTTTACATTCCCTAGTCCCAGAAAATCTCTCCTACCCCCTTCTTTTGCAACTGATTTTTCTGGAATATTTATACAAAATACCTCAAGGGTCATGACTCTTCATATTACAGTTACAACCATTTGAATTTCATGATACTAATTTAGAATATTCAATTATATTGCCTCTCAGCAAAATTAAATATTTTTTACAATAGTCGAGCTTTGATTTAAATTTATTTCCCATGGCTTTCCTTTATTTCACTGCTTTGACTTTGACGGGTCCCACCACTGACTATCACGACCTCTAGCACCCCTTACTACGTTACTGAGGCTTGACTTCACCCCCTCATGGTATCATGGTATTTGAATTTGATTGCATTGCCACAGCTACCCTCACTACTTACTGCGCTACCGCGGTCTCCTCCATGCCCATTTGCGGTATTGCGGTGACTCTTCCTCAAACTGCTAGCCATTTAGCATTTACCATTACCACATTACCATGGTCACCATGTGAACTAGTTGCGGTACCGCGGTAATCGCTACCCTTGACTATCACTGACTGTTGGCTTCATCGTCGTTGTTGCTCGTTAACCGTCCACCGCGCTACCATGGTGACCATACTAACCGTGTGCGGTATAGCGGTAATCACTAACCGCTACTGCCAGCTACTCTGCTTTGCTAACTGTCTACCTCTATCGACTGCCAGCTGCTTACCGTCGACTGCTACCTATTTACCGTGGCCACTGCGGTCTGTGGTTTGACCGCACGTGGTACCGCAGTAAGCACTTTATGCCTGCCTGTTAACCGTTACCGCCATACCACAAGCCCCTTTGTGGGAGGCCGCAGTAAAGCGATAAAGGCTTAGAAATTAAAAACTAAGGTAGTGGTAAAATATGTAAGCACATTTTAAAAGGTAGTGAATGATTTTTATATGAAAAGATATGAAAATGATGGATTTAAATAAGAATAAAACCTTAGGTTTTTATGGACATTTATGGAATTTTGTGGGAAAACCTTAGGGTTTTATATGGAATTTTGGGTTCTAACAGGCGCAAGACAAAAAAATGTTAAGATATTGAAGAGTCATCTTAATATTGTTCTCTTCCTCTAGAAGGGTGAGGAAATAGTCATCAGCAAAATGGACATTAACAAGTTGAGCTTGAGAGTTAGGTAGGGAAATGCCTTTCACACGCTATTGAGAAACTGTATTGGCTAGCAAATAGCCAAATCCTTCGGCAACAAGCACATAAAGAGATGGAGCAAGTGAGAATCCTTGTTGAATGGAGCGGAATAAACTAAAGGCCAAAGGTTGGTGGCCATTAATGGTGAAACATGCAGAGGCATCTGAGAAAATAATTTGGACAACCTGAATGAATTTAGGCCCAAACCCCAAAGCTTTCAACATGGCCAAAATGAAAGGCCACTCAATGTGGTCATAGGATTTCGCAAAGTCAATTATTGTTTCTATTTTAATTATGTGGTGACAAAATTAAATAATGCGTTGCTATTTTAATAAGCTTGACAAACATCTATTCTATGACATTGAAACTTATCCTATTGGGGGAGTGGTGTCGCATTAATGTGGAATGGTAACCCTTTCCCAATCCCTTGGATAATATGATCCTCTCAATCAATTTAATGGATTAAAATCGATGGAAACTGATGAAAAAATGACTGAAAACATGATGAAAATTAGATTAACATGATAAAATCTAAGATGTTTGATGTAAGTGTATGAAATCTATTCTAAATGTGTGCAAGACTCAAAGATGCAAGTCCTATATTCCAAAATATATTAAATGGATGCAAACTAAGTTACCATGGAAGCCAGTAATGGATGCTTAAGCTAATTATGCATGAAAATTAATCTAAAATGCTTATCAAATATGCAAATGGATGTGAGTTTCAACAACATAAGTTTTCTTATCACGTCATTTGAATATCATATCATGTCATCACATATAATAACAATATATTGAAAAAGAATATACCATATCCATTACATTGCATCCATCTCATAAACATCGCATATTATAAGCATTACATCATAGATCATTGCATATCACATATCACATAAATAAATAAATGCATCCATCACATAAATAAATCCATCACATCATGAATGTGAATCATCTCATATATATATCAAAAATTATTATCATGGTACAATATCTGAATTAGTATGTATGAATATCATAAAAAAAACAATATACACAAGGCTATAAAAAATGAGCCTATGAATGTGTATCTATATAACTAATCAGGAAAAGGAAAAAAAAAGTGTCTATCCTTGGTGGTTTCCTGACTCCCTAGGTCTGATTGATGGCTAATCCTCAGTTGCCCTCTATGTTGCCCCACTCCTCTGAGAGTAGTCAAGCTATCTCATCTCACTAGATACATCTCAATGGTAATTCATCTTATAATGCGTAGCCTCTATGAATGCCTCTCTATATAATCTAGTTGATATCGCCTATCCCTATGAGACCAGTGTCACAACCTCAAGCTACTGCTTGCGCCCAATCTCCTAGGCTAGTTGTAGGTCTAGTTGCTACCGCAATTGAACCTCTCTATCTCTCTTTATGGTCATTGCCTAAAGCTACTGATGTAGCTGATCAATCTCTACTATAAGGGAAACAATTTTCCCATCCCTCAGATCTGGATGATGAGGTGGTGGTGGTGTCACCAAAACTTGTCCATCCTGCTAATCCTACTAATTCCCTGGGTCCTAATGACCTTGATCTTATTGTCTATCTCCATTCCCTAGAAAATGAACCCTCTATTGATATGGCTACTGGTCAAACTATTGTCTGCCTTCATCCCTACCTCTTCCTCTACCTTTTCCTCACCCACAAGGGCATCCCCCTATTGGGTCTATCAAGTGAACAAGTGGTCTCCACCATGCATCATATCTAGGGGTAGTCCTAGCATCTAGAAAACCCTAATCATAGGCCCATGGGTGGGAAACCAATTGTTGGAACTCATTGATCACCACAATGGGATCAATCTAAGCTCCCCACTCTACCTCTCTCTGAGATATCACAAAAATAGTTGTGTAATCCTATGGGGGACATCCTATACCTCCCAAAAATATCAAGAAATCTAGACTGGAAGGTATTGCTCAACCATAGTGTGCTCCCGCCCCTGAATAAACATGTCTAGTGAGAAAAGTAGAACTTTTTCTAGTCATCATACCAAACAGGAACCTACATCCACGACCTCCATATGAACACGTTCATGTCATCTATGATATGATTCCAATATGGAATACAATTTGAGTCGATGTGTTGTAAAGTCATGGTGACTCTATATCTAAACACAATGGGTTCATCCTCATGTATATTTGCTAAAACAACCAAAGGTCTCAACACTGTTATGTGCTCATAAGCCCAATATGCAATAGTGTAATGTCGGCCTCGATGCTCTGATGTTGGTAATATACTACCTGATGCATATCATTATATAAGGAGGCTAATATAACTAATTCCCAGGCATACATAGTAGTCCACAGGATCATCCCATGCCATGCCACCCCCCAACCCAGACTGAAACCCCTACCTTGTCGGTCTAGGGAAATCACACCAGCAATAAGTACAACAACAAACAATCTAAAGATTGGTACTCAAGCTTTGTATAGATCCAAATCTATCTGCGAATTCAGTAAAATGATGTTATCTATGTGCAAAATTGAACAAAATGTGTCTCTCTTGGAATCTATATCATAGATGACACGCTTCCCATAAATGGGAAGTCAAAGGGTCCACCACACATCCTCGAGTGTGACTATAGCCTTGCCAGTGAGAAAATGGAAAGAGGAGGTCTCACTATGCCACCTCTCGATGAGTGTCATCATTATGGCTAAGTGGGTGTGGAACTCTGGCATGAATGCATTAAACCCTAATCAAAGCATCCCCAACCGCTCCACCTCTAGGTCATCAAAGTCTTGTGTTGTTGCCAAAATCTCAAAACGATTCTCTTGCAACATCAAAGGTTGAATATCCTCTTGCATGCATCACACACACATCACTTTTCCAAAGACTTTGAAAACTGATCAAAATCATAAGGTTTGCATCCTAGAGCATCAATTGTGTCACTGAAATCAATAGTGTCGATATTTGTGGGGTGTTTCATTGTATCATTTTTAGGGGTGCATCACCAATTTGGCATCGCGCATCGCAATACTCAATTGTGCATTGGAATTTGGACACATTGCTAACACTAAAAAAGATGGTGCATCACTATTTGATAAGTGCATCGCCCATTGCTTGTTCGCGTCATTAAACTATAAAGCCTACATACTACTATATTCTAAGCACGATGCCCTAATCAAATGCATCGCCAAAACAAAATATATTGGTGTGCCACTAATCAAAAAGTGTTGCTAAAATTTCAATAGTGACATTGTCGATGCCTTTTGTGCATTTCTATGTAGTGATGCCCTAGAAAACCTAATTTGAACATGCTAATAAATGCACTAAAATGCGAAAAATTGAGGCAAGTTTTGAATCACATACTCGGGGTCCGATGTCTGCTCAACGACGATACTCTCGTACTCACTCAAAAATGTGGACAAGAAGCACATGAGGGGCCATCTCATCAAATTTTCAGAGCTCCAAATGCACAAAATCACTAAATTGTGAATGCACAAATGAATTGGAAATGCACCCTTATCACCTATTTATGCCAAAAAAAATTAGGGTTTTTTGCCCTAATTTGAGCCAAAAGCTACGATTTTGGCTTGTTTTACCTATTTTCACACTATATAGCCTATTTTGAGGCAATTTTTATGTTTCTAAGGCCATTTTTGTATCCCGAGGCATGTTTTTTGCACCTGAATTAGTATTTTACATTTCTCAAGAGATCAACCCAAAATTCAAATTTTTTGCCCAATCTCTTGAGCGGGTGGGGAACCAGCTTATTCCTTTCATTGGGGCAATAGTGGGGAATCCAATTTCATAGTATAAGTTAACTACACTTGATCCATAAGGATTCAAGGCATATTTAACCCACTAAGCATCAATCCCAATAACAGATTCAATATCAATAAAAATGAAGAAGCCATTAAAACTAACATGCTAAAACAAAAAATCTTGAAAAACATCTATTCTAATACATTGAAAATTATCCTATTAGGGGAGTGGTGTTGAATTTATGTGGAATGGTGACCCTTTCTCAATCCATTGGATAATATGAGCCTTTCCAATCGATTTTATGGATTAAAATCGATGGAAACTGATGAAAAAGATGAACAAAAACATGATGAAAGTTAGATTAACATGATAAAATATAAGATGTTTGATGTAAGTGTATACAAACCTATGCTAAATGCAAATAAATATTAAATATGAAAGCCATTTAAAGGAAACTATGCTAAAATGGATGCAAACTAAGTTAACATGGAAGCCATTAATGGATTCTTAAGCTAATAATGCATGAAAAATAATCTAAAATTCTATCAAATGTAGAACATTAGTGCAAATGGATGTGAGTATCAACAACATAATTTTTCTATCAAAATATGGATCCCTATTCAATGGTGCAAAGACTATTTATAGAATAGGCAAAGAGAAATCGATGGTCAAGATTGGAAGAATCAATCAATGGTTAGGATGGAAAGAAGATGGAGGCATGGATCACAGATCCCCATCAAGGGTTGAGAATGCAAGTTTATATTTAATCAATGACTTGCAATCATACAAAGAATCACATTTTCCAAACTTGCTCAAGAATTTTGTTACAAGGAATAATATTCCCCTTTTTGAATGAGTGCAGGGGAGAATATTCTTGAGCAAGTTTTGAGAATATTTTGTTACAAGGAAGAATATTCCCCTTTTGGAATGAGTAAATAATATTCTCATGCAAGTGGATGAGGAAAATTAGTATTTAGAAAATTAAAACAAAGTTTTAATGTGCAAAGGGGAGGGATATTCCATAGGAATATTCCCTTTTGGAGGAATTTAGGATTTAACGGTAAATAATTTCTTTATTTAGTGAAAGGGGGGCATTACGATATTTAATTAAATAACTAGAATAACTAAGATTTATTTAATTAAATAAGAAGATATAAGAAGGCTAATTAAATAATTTGCATTCTTCAATTAGACATGATGAAAGGTGAATATGACATAAAGTGAATTAACCTAGTTAGATTAATTTAGATTAATAGGTGAAAATGAAGCCTTTGATTAATTAACTAGGTTAATTTAATCAAATAAGCAAAAAAATGATGGATTTTAGGATGAAACGGTGTTAGTATATCAGATTTGAGTTTGTGATATCATTTAGTATATTTTTAAGTGTCTATAGGAATGTGTTCCCACACATGTCCCATTAATTACAAATGAAGCATGGCCATTGGTTTTGTCTCATGCACCTAATAACACATTTTCTTTTGGGCAGTTACAATAACTCTTTGCAGTTGTCTTTAAATAAATATTGTACCTGATATTTTAAATACAAGTGCAACAAAATATTTATTGCATGCAAAAAAATATTTAATAATCTATAATGTTGAAGATTTTATCTGAATTTGATTGGTCTCCATAACACAACACTTATCAAGGTAAACTTTCAAACCTTAAACATTATCAAGTAATATAAAACAAATGATTAAACTTAGAATTACCTATAACTAACACATCCAATACAATATGTGGAAAAATTTCCCACAGATGGGATATGACATTGTAGGCATCATAATCAATGATAAAATCCCTACACATACATATGGGTAAGTACAAAAAGATGGGGGGCCAAAAAATGGCTACACCACTTTTTGGTCCCATATAAGACATAATGCAAGTGTGCTATAATGTGCATTGTAATACCCCTTTGTTTTGCTTCATGGTTGGTTTACTTTATGCTTTGTTGGTTGTAGCTACTTTGATATTGGATACATTTTGTTATGATGTTTTGATCGCTACTATTGAGCGACAACTATTATTGTGTGATGTGTTGATCTGATTATTGTTTCACATGCTTTAATGGTTTAATGATGTTAGTAGTGTTAGCATGAGATTTTATATGAGATTATCGAGTATGATTTTAATGTCAGTCTTTGGTGAGTGTATTGGTGAAGGAGATGGGTTCACATCACTCGCTTGTGAGCGCCTTGTGAATCCGTTATTTCTTCTTCACGATGTGTATTATATGCTAGATATACTGTATGATGTTGTTTACTTGGTTTTCAAGTTGCAGGTACATGACATCGACTCCACCTAGTTTCACAAGTTTGAGCGTGTCGATCCAATGGCTCAGTTGAATGGGAGATAGTAGCTAGGTAACATGTGTCAAGTATACGCCCTAACCTTAGTGTGTCATCAGTATTGTTTGTTGAGTCATGGTGTACCTTATTTTAATGTTATTTGATTTTGAAAGGTACATATTTATTAAATCACTTTTTAGAATAATTGCATTGGTTAAAAGTGATGATTATTTTATATTAAATTGAAGTTATATTTAACGTTATTAATAGAATTTAATTTAATTAAATTTAAATTATTTAATTAATTAAATTTAATCTCAAAAGGGTTGAATTTAGTTATTAAATATTTAAAATTAATTAATTAAGTTCAATTTTGGATTAAATTAAATAAAAGCAAAAATTGAAAGATATTTGAAAATTTCATTTAAGAATTGAAAATTATTTCAAATTGCATTTTAAATTCAAAGTGTGTTTTCAAAAATGGAATTAGGTTAATATTGTAATTTTCAATATTGCATGCAAAATTAGATTTGGTTGTCTAAGATATTTTTGATTAAAGACACAATTGCATGTGGAATTAAGAAGATGAGTTTTTTTGGGGAAAATTGATTTAGAGAGAAGATTTTGGAAGGGTAAAACTTCTTGAAGGCAGTGAAGAATTTTTGGGAAAAAATTGCATAGAGAAGGGTTTGAAGAAGTTTTTGATTGTAGAATTGTATTGAGGAAAATTTGTTTGCATTTGTTGGAGTTTTTGGATTGAATTCATTGCACAATTGAAGAAAATTTAGGAGTTCTTTGGAGGAGGCTTGCCTCAAAAATTCATCTTTTCCTATAGCTTCAAAATCCAGGTTTTGTTCTGTATTTTTCTTGTTCTTGTTTGTTTAAAACAAATTTATATTGCTTAAAGAATTTGTTCTTGAATTCATTGGGAATTTTGGATTTGTTAATGGAAACTAGATTTAAATTAATCTAAAATTTGGGGAAGATTGTATAAATTTACTGTAGGATTTAATTCAGTAAATGGGAAATTGTAGAATCATTGTTAAATTTAAACCTTAGATTGTGCATCAATTTTTAGATTGTTGTAAGAGATTTTACCCCTTTAGAAAGCAATCAAATCTGGTTTTGGAAACAAACTGTCTGTAGAAAATTTGTAATGGAGAAAATTAGATCCCCTTTAGTTTTCTTATTTTTGAATTATTAGGAATTTAAAGGAATGATTTTAGAAAAATCAATTTTTAAACATTTGTGAAATTTAGAAAATCATTTTGGAAAATTTTATTAATTTTCCTATACCTGGTTATTTTTAATTATATTCTCAATTTTATCAGAAATGTTATTTTGTGTAAATATATATATATATATATATATATATATAATATGTAATATATTATGGTGAATATATATACATATAACATATAAGTATAGATATGTAATTTATAGTTGTAAAGATTTAAATTATGTTCCTTTTTAAACAAAATCGTCATACGAGAAATTGTACCGGCTTGTGCGAATTTTCGTGCACTGTATTGTGTTGAATGTTATTTTTTTTATAAAATAAAAATTTATGTCACACGGTGGATGGTGGCCATGACCCCATCGCCCACACTTCCCCATGGCAAGGACACACTGACCATGGGCAGTGTGCGCACAACTTGGGGGGACGCACTATCTATGGGGAGTGTGGCCTCCCCAAGGTTCGTCGGTTGTTGTACAAGGTACAATCGGCAACTGTGCAGTGGTACCGGCGGTATCGTCCGTCGGATGGTGTACCGTCCGGTTCCTATCACTAATATTTATTGATTTATAATTATTTTTGATAATCTTTGTTTTTTCTATAAAAACATTTGTAGTGTATTTTATTTAAATAAGATGTGTATATTTTGTATTAAATATTAATATATAATATTTAATATAAGGGTAATTATATATATAATTGGGAAATTAGTGTTTGACTGTGAACTTTATACAAATTTAATTAATTTGACAAACTCGTGATTTTTAGAAAAACAGAGGTTTATGAACAATGCTTAATGCAAGTTTATTTTAAATATAGTTTATTATACAAATAAATTACATGTAATTAAATATATATGATATGCTCCATTATATTTTGTTATTTATATTTCCATATTTTGTTTTGGCATATAATTGCATGCAAAGTTTTAGACAGCAATTTAAACTGAATAAATAGTTTGCATGGTAAGTATGTTAGAGAGAAGATGTTTATTTTAATGGAAGGGATTATTATTTGCTTATATGAAAATTTGAATGATATTATTTTAATTTTTGTGAAAAGCTTTAGATAAGGAAATGGATTTAAGATATCCCAATATAGCATATTTCCTTGCCCTTGCTTATTCATAATATTTTTCCTTATGGTGATTATACTGGGAAAAGGGTGAATTATGTTTTAAATTGTAAGTCTTCTAGAGGTTGTGGGTTAATTCCTTGTTAAGTCAATTGTTCGTTTTCCTTGGGTAGTGATTTTTGTGTTTTGTTTCCTCCAAGTGTTGGAGTGAGTTACCTAAATTGTTGCCTTCTACAATAGGAGAGATTCTGTTATTTAGATTACTAGCACTTGAGTTACCCTTGGATTCTATATTTTGTATAGCATGTTATCCAATAGAAGAGTGGCTTTTGTTAGGGGTCGGATCCCAAAGAGGTAAACTAGGTAACCTTCAGAAGTGATTTAAACAAGTGAAAATTAAAGTAATGTACTTAGTTGTTTAGGATGCACTTCACATTAATAAAGATAATTTAACCTCACTCATAGATGCAAGGTCTTGTTTAGAATTAGGGTGAGTGAGAAGGCTTGGAATGGAAAGGTCAACTATCTTGTCCTTACGAGAGGTAGTTGACTCCTCATGAGTGAGTATTAGGGTCGGGATTCGGTTGAGCTCCCCAAGATTACCGAAGCCTATGAAGAATGCCTAGAGGAGATCTCATGAAAAACCGTACGATGACACTTTGTCTAGGATAACATTGAGATATTTTATTTGTGTTGTGTGTATGAATTCTTTGTCATACTTGATTAATATTATGTCTAGAAGCAATGTGACCATGTTATTGTTAGACTTATATTGTGCATATGTTTGGTTGAGTCAGTATGTGTCAGTATGAGTTTGCCTTTGGTTAGAGGTAGTAGATTATTTGTCCATGTTGTGTGGTTACTATCTCCTACCATGGGGGGTGGGCCTTTGGGTACCACTTGGTTGGGTGGAACATGCACCATAAACCATTGGGTCCCTCGTGATTTTTTGTACTTGGTGGCGAGACATCCAGATGGACAACTTGTGGTTCTTGTTACCCTTTCTAGCCTGTTGTATTTCAAAATGTATTAAGTTAATTTTACCCCTCTTGTATTTATTAGGTGGAATTTTGTAATTGTAACACTTATGTAATATTGACTCATTCTGGGAATGAGTGTTGTAATCACTTATTCATGTAATGGATTTTATGTTATGGATGTATCTTCTTATTTTGTTATTTAACTATGTTGAATGAATGCTTGCTACTTGAGTAATTAAATGCAATGAATTTTAAATGATGTATGTTAATTGGGTTTAAGTAATCTCGGTTACGTATCCTTAGGGGGATGTTGTCAATTGTAGATGAACATGTATGTTTAATTCACTTTAATAAAAAAAAAAAAATTAGTAAGCTTTTATCATGAATTGAAACTTCTTCTAGGGTTGTGTGGCGGGGCATTACACATGGTATTAGAGCAAAGGTTTAAACACTGGGTGCTCTGGGATTATGATGTACCCATTAAGCTTAGTTGCGTAGGTTTTTAAGTGTACTTTGTCTAATACCCTTTTGTGTCTATGTAGGAGTATGCCTCCTAGACACAGACGAGGGAGAGGACGTGGACGTGGCTAGGTAGGCAATTGAGAGGAGAGTCAGCATGACTCGCAACCTCATGTCATACCTATACCAAAGCAAGAGGAACATCAGGCTTCGCAGAATGATCCAGGAGGCGGTGGTGGATAGCTAGATCCTCCTAGGGTCAAAGCTGCACGTAGAGCCTTCAAGGAGGCTTTGGCACTATTGGGATCGAGATAGGAAGTACCTAAGGCTAACCCTATGGTTAGGACAGTTACACCTCGGTCGGATATGTTAGCAGTGAACTATATGAGGGATTTGATTCGATCGCAGCCACCTCAATTTGATGGAGTAGGTACCAGTCTAGAGGCCGAGACTTGGTTGATAGGTCTTGACCGATGCTTTTCCATGCATCCTTTTGATAGTAACACTAAAGTGTGTTGCGCTATTATTCACCTCCGAGGATTTGCAGCCACTTGGTGGAAACTAGAGGAGCAGAAGCTCCATATAGACATGAGTACAGTGTCTTGGGAGATCGTTCTTGAGCAGTTCACAGCCCGCTTTCTCTCTTATCATTAGCATAAGTGTAGAGGTGATGAGTTCCATGCCATATGACAGTTAGCCATGATGATAGATCAGTATGAGAGGTTATTCTATGAACTTAAACAATTCACAAGAATAGGGGATGATGAGGGGATGCTCGTGCAGCGTTTCATCAGAGGCTTAAATGATCGTATCAGTGGTGTATGGGTCTTTGAACCCAAGTCTATGGAGATAGTTGTGGAGAAGGCACGGCTGGTGGAAGAGAACCTAACTATGGCACTGGGAGGCCATACAGGTGTTATTATAGGCAGTGGTATAGGATCTGGGATTAGTGCTCAAGGGGCACAGACACAGGGGGATGTGCCTCCTAAGACTCAGCAAGTATCAGCACAGGGCAATTAGCAGCAATCATTCCAAGGGAAACAAAAAGGTTTCCAGTAGAGATAGGGTGATAGGAACTAGAGGCACATGAAGCGTATCAACTCTAAGCAACCTGCTCAGAGCATCCAGTCCACTTTTGGAGGCAGTGCATAGTAGTTTAGTGCACCAGTAGGAGGCAAAGGTTATGGTAGATTTATGGAGTCAAATTCTTGCTACTCTTCTAGCAGACAGTTGGTATCAGGATGTGAGGGCAGAGATTGAGGCAGGCAGACCTCTTGAGGGTAGATTCATAGGTTATTCACTGGAATCAGATGGGTTACTTAGGCATTCATAGCGTATTTAAATTCCTTCAATAGGTGACCTTCATACTTTGGTTTTGACCAAGGCACATCATGCACCGTATTTAGCCCATCCTGGGGTGAAGAAGATGCACGTAGATATGTGCTAGTTGTATTTTTGGCCAAGGATGAAATGGGATATTGCAGACTTTGTAGTGAGATGTTTGTAGTGTCAGCGGGTGAAGGCTAAACACCAACATCTAGTAGGGCTTCTACAGCCACACCTTGTACCTGAGTGGAAATGGGATATTATCTCGTTGGACTTCATTGTTAGTTTACCCAACTCCTCATGATGACATGATGCTATTATGGTGATAGTCGATAGGTTGATGAAGGTAGCACACTTCTCACCTATGCGCTCTTCATATAATGCATCATCAGTTGCTAGAGTGTTCATGGAGGATATTGTGAGGTTGCACGGTATTCCACATCAGATTATTTCTGATAGGGATCCAGTGTTTACCTCAGCTTTATGGACATCATTACAGCATGTGATGGGGACACAATTGAACTTTAGTTGAGCATATCACCCAGAGACAGATGGATAGATTGAGAGGGTTAATCAAATCCTCGAAGACATGTTACGCATGTATGTTATGGATCGGCAGACACGATGGGAGGATTATCTTTATCTAGTAGAGTTTTCTTATAACAATAGTTACCAGAGTTCCATAGGCATGGTACCTTTTCAGGCTTTGTATGGGCATCCTTTTCATACTCCTTTGAGTTGGGATCGATTGGAGGATAGAGTGTTATTAGGCTATAGATGTTGCAGGATATGGAGCAGCAAGTGGATTGGATTAGAGAGCACCTGGTAGCAACATAGGATAGGAAAAAGAAGTATGTGGATGCACATAGAGTGGATCATCAGTTTTTTGCCGGTGACAAAGTTTTCTTGCGGGTGCATCCGCAAAAGATTCATATCCGATATGGAAAGGGTTCTAAGTTGGTGCCTCGCTTTGTTAGACCTTTTGAGATACTCAAAAATATTGGTCCAGTTGCTTACCGACTTGCTTTGCCACCCAGTCTTGCATGTATTCATGACATTTTCCATGTTTCAGTTCTTCATCCATATCATCCAGATGTTACTCATGTCCTTGATTGGAATTATTTACAGGTAGAGGACAGGCAGCTGGCTTTGGAGCCCGTGGCCATAATGGAGCACAGAATGCTCACTCTTCGAGGGTGAGATATTGATCAGGTCAGAGTTCAAATGGATCCGAGGGATGATGCTTCATCCACCTGGGAGGATGCAGTTAGGATGAGGGAGTTATATCCCTACTTGTTTGTAGGCTTCCAAGAGTAAGCCTAGTCTTTGGGAGGGAGAATGTAATACCCCTTTGTTTTGCTTCATGGTTGGTTTACTTTATGCTTTGTTGGTTGCAACTACTTTGATACTGTATACATTTTGTTATGATTTTTTGATCGCTACTATTGAGCAACAACTATTATTGTGTGATGTGTTGATCTGATTATTGTTTCACATGCTTTAATGGCTTAATAATGTTAGTAGTGTTAGCATGAGATTTTATATGAGATTATTGAGTATGATTTTAATGTCAGTCTTTGGTGAGTGTACTGGTGAAGGAGATGGATTCGCATCACTCGCTTGCGAGTGCCCTGCGAATCCATTATTTCTTCTTCACGGTGTGTATTATATGTTGGATATATTGTATGATGTTTTTTACTTGGTTTTCAAGTTGCAGGTACATGACATCAACTCCACCTGGTTTCACAAGTTTGAGCATGTCGATCCAACGGTTAAGTTGAACGAGAGATAGTAGCTAGGTAACATGTGTCAAGTATACGCCCTAACCTTAGTGTGTCGTTAGTCTTGTTTGTTGAGTCATGGTGTAACTTATTTTAATGTTATTTTATTTTGAAAGGTACGTATTTATTAAATCAATTTTTAGAATAATTGCATTAGTTAAAAGTGATGATTATTTTATATTAAATTGAAGTTATATTTAAAGTTATTAATAGAATTTAATCTAATTAAATTTAAATTATTTAATTAATTAAATTTAATCTCAAAAGGGTTGAATTTAGTTAATAAATATTTAAAATTAATTAATTAAGTTCAATTTTGGATTAAATTAAATAAAAGCAAAAATTGAAAGATATTTGAAAATTTCATTTAAGAATTGAAAATTATTTGAAATTACATTTTAAATTCAAAGTGTGTTTTCGAAAATGGAATTAGGTTAATATTGTAATTTTTAATATTGCATGCAAAATTAGATTTGGTTGTCTACGATATTTTTGATTGAAGACACAATTGCATGTGGAATTAAGAAGATGAGTTTTTTTTGGAAAAATTGATTCAGAGAGAAGATTTTGGAAGGGAAAAACTTCTTGAAGGCAGTGAAGAATTTTTGGGAAAAAATTGCACAGAGAAGGGTTTGAAGAAGTTTTTGATTGTAGAAATTGATTGAGGAAAGTTTGTTTGCACTTATTGGAGTTTTTGGATTGAATTCATTGCACGATTAATGAAAATTCAGGAGTTCTTTGGAGGAGGCTTGCCTCAGAAATTCATCCTTTCCTGTAGCTTCAAAATCTAGGTTTTGTTATGTGTTTTTCTTGTTCTTTTTTGTTTAAAACAAATGTATATTGCTTAAAGAATCTGTTGTTGAATTCATTGGGAATTTTGGATTTGTTAATTGAAACTAGATTTAAATTAATCTAAAATTTGGGGAAGATTGTATAAATTTATTTTAGGATTTAATTCAGTAAATGGGAAACTGTAGAATCATTGTTAAATTTAAACCTTAGATTGTGTATCAAACTTTTAGATTGTTATAAGAGATTTTACCCCTTTAGAAAACAATCAACTCTGGTTTTGAAAACAAACCCTCTGTAGAAAATTTGTAATGGAGAAAATTAGATCCCCTTTAGTTTTCTTATTTTTGAATTATTAGGAATTTAGAAGAATGATTTTAGAAAAATCAGTTTTTAAACATTTGTGAAATTTAGAAAATCATTCTGGAAAATTTTATTAATTTTCCTATACCTGGTTATTTTTAATTATTTTCTCAATTTTACCAGAAATGTTATTTTGTGTATATATATATATATGTTTATATATAATATCTAATATATTCTAGTGAATATTTATACATATAACATATAAGTATATATATACAATTTATAGTTGTAAAGATTTAAATTATGTTCCTTTTTAAACAAAATTGTCGTACACGAAATTGTATCGGCCTGCATGAATTTCCACGCACTGTATTGTGTTAAAGGTTGTTTTTTTTATAAAATAAAAATTTATGTCACACAGTGGATAGTGGCCATGACCCCACCACCCACACTTCCCCATGGGAAGGATGCATTGACCATGGGTAGTGTGCCCACCACTTGGGGGGACGCACTATCCATGGGGAGTGCAGCCTCCCCAAGGTTCATCGGCCACTGTACAAGGTATAGTCGGCAACTGTGCAAGGGTACCAGTGGTACCATCTGTCGGATGGTGTACTATCTGATCACTGTCACTAATATTTATTGATTAATATTTATTTTTTATAATATTTGTTTTTTTTATAAAAAAATTTGTAGTGTATTTTATTTAAATAAGATGTGTATATTTTGTATTAAATATTAATATATAATATTTAATATAAGGGTAATTATATATATAATTGGGAAATTAGTGTTTGACTGTGAACTTTATACAAATTTAATTAATTTGGCAGACTAGTGATTTTTAGAAAAATAGAGGTTTATGAACAATTCTTAATGCAAGTTTATTTTAAATATAGTTTATTATACAAATAAATTACATGTAATTAAATATATATGATATGCACCATTATATTTTGGTATTTATATTTCCATATTCTGTTTTGACATATAATTGCATACAAAGTTTTAGACAACAATTTAAACTGAAACAAATAGTTTGCATGGTTAGTAAGTTAGAGAGAAGATATGTATTTTAATGGAAAGGATTATTATTTGCTTATATGAAAATTTGAATGATATTATTTTAATTTTTGTGAAAAGCTTTAGATAAGGAAATGGATTTAAGATATCCAAATATAGCATATTTCCTTGCCCTTGATTATTCATAATATTTTTCCTTATGGTGATTATACTGGGAAAAGGGTGAATTATGTTTTAAATTGTAAGTCTTCCAGAGGTTGTGGGTTAATTCCTTGTTAAGTCAATCATTTGTTTTCCTTGGGTAGTGTTTTTTTTGTTTTGTTTCCTCCAAGTGTTGGAGTGAGTTACCTAAATTGTTGCCTCCTAGAATAGGAGAGATTTTGTTTTTTAGATCAGTAGCACTTGAGTTACCCTTGGAGTCTAGATTTTGTATAGCATGTTATCCAATAGAAGAGTGGCTTTTGTTAGGGGTCGGAGCCCAAAGAGGTAAATCGGGTAACCTTCAGAAGTGATTTAAACAATTTAAAATTAAAGTAATGTACTTAGTTGTTTAGGATGCACTTCACATTAATAAATATAATTTTACCTCACTCATAGACACAAGGGCTTGTTTAGACTTGGGGTGAGTGAGAAGGCTTGGAATGGCAAGGTCAACTATCTTGTCCTTATGAGAGGTAGTTGATTCCGCATGAGTGAGTATGAGGGTCGGGATTCGGTTAAGGTCACCAGGATTACCAAAGCCTATGAAGAATTCCTAGAGGAGATCTCATGACAAACCTTGCGATGACACTTTGTCTAGGATAACATTGAGATATTTTATTTGTGTTGTGTGTATTAATTCTTTGTCATACTTGATTAATATTATGTCTGGAAGCAATGTGACCATGTTAGTGTTAGACTTATATTGTGCATATGTTTGGTTGAGTCAGTATGTGTCAGTATGAGTCTACCTTTGGTTAGAGGTAGTAGATTATTTGTCCATGTTGTGTGGTTACTATCTCCTAGCATGGGGGGTGGACCTTCAGGTACTACTTGGTTGGGTGGAACATGCACCATAAACTCTTGGGTCCCTCATGATCTTATGTACCTGGTGGCGAGACATCCAGATGGATAGCTCACGGTTCTTGTTATCCTTTCTAGCCTATTGTATTTCAAAATGTATTAAGTTAATTTTACCCCTCTTGTATTTATGAGGTGGAATTTTGTAATTGTAACACTTATGTAATATTGACTCATTCTAGGAATGAGTGTTGTAATCAGTTTTTCATGTAATGGATTTTATGTTATGGATGTATCTTCTTATCTTTTTATTTAACTATGTTGAATGAATGTTTACTACTTGAGTAATTAAATGCAATGAATTTTAAATGATGTATGTTAATTGGGTTTAAGTAATCTTGATTATGTAGCCTTAGGGTGATGTTTTCAATTGTAGATGAACATGTATGTTTAATTCACTTTAATAAAAAAATAAATTAGTACACCTTTATCGTGAATTGAAACTTCCTCTGGGGTTGCATGGCGGGGCATTACATGCATGCATTATAAAAAAAGTGCAAGTTATAAAGTGCTCACATTATAACATGAGCATAATATAACACACTCGTATTTCCAAGAAGATAAAAACATCTCTCTTTCTCTTCCCACCTCTCTACCTCCTTAAATAGCTCACACTCTCCCTATTCCTCGAACTTTATACATGAAATAATAATTCAATGTATATAGGTTCTTATACATTTATAAGTGATATTTACACATGGATATTTAAATTCTTATACTTGAATTTATATTTCATGTGTATAGTTTCAGGATATTCAAGAATGGTTTTGGGTCTCTAAGAGTTATAATGCAGATTCTAGGATTTAGAAGATCTTAATTTTTTTTGAACTTAGTCAAATTTAAACAATCAACAGACTCCTATCATCTTGCAACTATCTAAAGTTAACTTTTTAACTATTCAAAAGAATCATAAAGCATTATCATACATATATTTATAGATACTTACCTCTCACTCACTCCCTCTATCTCTATCTCACTCTTATCCCTCTAGATCTCTCTCTCTCTCTCGGGCTCTAGATATCTCTATACATCTCTCCCTAGCTCTTTCTCTACCTACCTCTAACTCCCTCCCTCTCCCTCTCCCCTCTACCTCTAAATAACTCTCTACATCTCTCCCTCCTCTTTCTCTACCTACCTCTCACCCCCTCCCTCTCCCTCTCCCCTATACCTCTAAATAACTATCTACATCTCTCCCTCTCTCTTTCTCTACCTACCTCTCACCCCCTATCTCCCTATCCTTCTAGATATCTCTTTATCTCTCTAATTCCCCTCCTCTCTCTACCTCTCCCTCTCTCTCTACCTACCTCTCCCTCCATTCCCCTCTCTCTTCCTCTCCCTCTCTCTCTACCTACCTCTCCCTCCACCCCCCCTCTCTCTATTTGTTTGTATCTCACCTATCTCTCCACATCCCTCTAAATATCTCAATATATCTTTCCCTGCCCCCTCTCTCTCCATATCTCTATAGATATCTTAGTATATATCTCTCTCTCCCCTCTCTCTTCATATCCCTTATCCCTATAGATATCTCTCTACATGTCTCTCCCCCCAATCTCTCTCTACTTATCTCTATGTCACCTCTCTCCCTCCCTCCACCCCCCTCTCTATATTTCTCTTTATCTCACTTCTCTCTCCCTATGCCTCCATATATCTCACTATATCTCTCCCTCTCCCCTCTTTCTATCTCCCCTACACCTTTATATATCTATATATATATATCTCCCTATCTATATCTCTACCTACCTACACTCCCTCTCTCTCTACTTCTCTCTATGTCATCTCTATCTATATCCCTCTCCCTCTCTCTCTACCTACTTCTCCCTCCACCCCTCTCTATTTCTCTATATCTCACCTCCATCTCTCTATATCCCTCTAGATATATCACTCTCTCTATCCCTCTCCCCACTCTCTATCTCCCCTGTCTCTAGATATATCTCTACATATCTCCCTCTCGAATTCTCTACCCACCTCTCTCTCCCTATCCCTTTAGATATCTCATTATATTTCTCCCTTTACCCTCTCTCTGTTTATCTTCCCTATCCCTCTATATATCTATACATATCTCCCTCTCTCTTACTCTACCTACCACACCCTCCCCCCTCTCTCTTCCTATCCCTCTAGATATCTCTCTATATATCTCCTCCCATATCCCTCTCTACCTACCTCTCACTCTCTCCCTCTCTCCATCTATGTCTATATTGTTAGATGTACAAGATAATTGAGAGGGAGTGAATTAATTGTATACTTTAAAACATTCAAACTCTCAATATTTTTAAACCCTTATCAACCATTAAACCCTAATTATGCATTAGCAAAATATAAGCATATGAAAAAACAATACAAACACATCAAACACATAAGAAAACTAGACATACGTGAAAAAACCCATGAATGTAAAAAACACGGTGAGGATTAGCTCACATATATATGAATTACAACATTGAGTATAATTAGGTTCACTACCAAGGGCTCGCTACCCAAAAAAGAAGAAAGGCTCACTATCAGGTAGCTCACTTCCAATAAGAAAGAATATTGAAGAATATTGTTACAAAGAGATTCACTATCTCAAGGCAATAAGATAAATCCACCACTAAAACTTTGTACCATCCACAACCTTCGGATCATTGTCTCTAGTAACTTCAAGCACACTAAAAATTTAGACCCTTCTACTCACTACATCAGAGTCATAGGCATTAAGCTCACACTCAAATTACCACAATAAAATTCACATCTTTCACACACCTTCTATAGATCAACACACATACCCAATAATTCACCTTGCTTATTTTCCATCCTTGACTTAACAATCCCAATTATGTCAGCCTCAATGAAATGTATGCACCTTAAATGTGCAACACCAAAATAGGCTAACACCAAATACCTTTGTGGTGGAAATAAGTGAAGACAGACCATGCCAAGGGTTAACTAGGACCAAAATCTAGGTGATCCCACAATATTGTTTTACAATTTTTGGCCAAACTAAACACTGAAATAATTTTTTCTAACTAAATCTTCACTTTTAGCCACCTATAGTGGCTAAATGGTGAGGAATTTGAAGATGATGCAAACTAGTGATTTGTGAAATTTTTTTTGTAGATTCTAAATATTTTTTATTTTTATTTTTTTGGAATCATATTGCACTTATTTTTCCATCTCCTTCGAAAACTAGTTTTTTTCAGTGAACAACATTTTTAAAGAGTGATGCTCGCCGTATACAACATAAATTTTTTTACATGAAGGATAAAATTCCTTTTATTTTAATTTAGATTTGTAACTACAATATCTAGTGCTTCCAATTGGTCTTATAGTGTTGTTTTATTGAATATTTTTCCCTAATCAAGTTTTGAAGTCAAACCAATTACAATTCAGACATAGGCAGACTGCATACAATGTAACTTTTTTGTATGTATCAAAATTCAATTTTTTTTGTTGCATCAAGGACTTCAATATCTTGTGCACTCATATTTAAAAAAAAAAATTGATAATTTGCTATTTTTCCACGTGTGCAGAACAAAGAGCTTGATTTTCAGTGAAAACCCTATGTTTAATAAAACTAAAAAAACAAATACATAATAAAACCAAAACATATTAAAATTGTATTCATTGGATAGCTCATTATGAGGACTACCATCATCCAATTAGGTATGTTAAGTCTCCATTTTCATCCTCAGCCCGAGATTCAAAGCACAAAATTCTAGACTTTTTTGGTGCCTGAGGGGGAGAAGGGGGGAAAGTGAACCCCCTTTTCTTTACCATTTTCTTTTCTTTTTTTGAATGGGAAATGAGGGGCCAACATTTAATGGGTTTTCTCGAACTCTAGTTTGAGAAAACCCCTTTTGGGTTCTCTCAAATCATATAGTTCATTTGAACCCCAAAAACTAGAATTTTTTGCATGGGGTCATTTTTTGCAACTTTTCCTTCCTCACTCAAATTTTAAACCACTTTTATAGGTTTACCCATCTATATCAACAAACTTCTCAAAACTTCTAAAGATAATAAACATCCTTTGCATTTAGCGCTACATGCCAAGTTGGCCAAACCAGTACTAACACTAAGAAGCAACCACAAACACACCTCTTCTAGTCTGGAAACATATCGTAGACCACACAACAATATTCTATGAAATCCAATAATATTTCAAATAATTAGAATATTCAACACTATTGATGCAACCACCTGAAACTGAAGAACACTTTCGTTCTATGCAACCAGACACACTGGCACAGACATACAACTTACTAAACAACCTTGCAAAATACCTGATCATCTGAGACCTTAAGGTAAGTAGATAAAAATAGTATAATAAAGTTCCTATATCCACAACACAAGAAACCTTACTGTGGAGAAATGCAAAGCAATCTCATTTCTCCTAGAAAACCTTCTACAGAGACAAAAAATTGTCAAACACAACTTTTACTACAAAACAATCTAGAACTTGAAACTTTTGGATATACCACCTCTAGTCATCATGTCCAAACAACACAATCATATCTTGAACCATGAATAAATGCAAAGAACAACACTGAACATGCCTTTGTCACTCTACACACTCTTTTATTCAAATTTTCTCAAAATAACTTGGAAACCAAGTAAACCAAATACAATTACAAAATTTAATCATTCCATATATCAATGAAAAAACTAATGACAACACCACACCATAGTGCAACACACACAAAAAATATCCCTAACCAACTCAAGATTTCAAGAAACTCTACAACTATATTGTAGGTTGACAAAAATGACAACACCAACAATATTATTTTGATATCAATGAAAACACCCAAATAACTCAAGCTTCCAACAATCTCCCCTTTTTCATTGATGGCAACACTAGCTCTCTAAAAAACCATCAATAACAAAAGAAACTCTTCATCAAGTAGCACTCCCCCTAACTGGGGCATTTTTCACTCTTCATACTCTTATTCTCTTTCTCCTAAAAACTCTCTCCCCCTATGGTCTTCAAACCATATTTTCTTCTACACTATGGTTTTTCAACCAAAGTTTTCAACCAAATCTCTCCCAAACAAATCTAGCTCTCTCCTACAATATTCCTCTGAACTATGGTTTTTCAACCAACTCTCTCCCCTCTTAAATCAATGGAAAAGGGCCATAAATTCAACCAATTCCCACTTTCTTGCATATTTCACATTAGAAACCACCTATAACTCACTTCTTACTACACTCTATATTTGCATATGCATAGAATTTTTCTACCCTCTCTCTTTTTGACAACACTTGCAAATAACTCTTTCTCTCCACTGCAACACTTTTTCGTAGTCTCCCCCTTAGGGACACAAAATATTCCCTATCTAGCTACACCAACTAACAACTCTTTCTCTCCACTGCAACACTTTTTTGTAGTCTCCCCCTTAGGGACACAAAATATTCCCTATCTAGCTACACCAACTAACAATACCGCTACCTACTCCCCTTGAGAGTTAGCCTTCAACATCAGTCTAGGAGAAATAATGTATCTTGAAATGCTTCTCAGACAAATTCAAACTTATGTATCTAGTTAAAAGAAGGAGGGGCAATAACCCCTAACTTTTTCTAGAGATACTTAAAAGTATCTTTAGGAAGAGCCTTTTTGAAAATGTCTATAGCCTTATCCTTAGTAGGAACATACTCTAGATTCACCTCATTCTTTACAACCTTCTCTCTTAAGAAGTGATACCAAATTGAGATATGTTTTTCCTTGAATGCATTACTGAGTTCTTTGAAATATTGATTAAACTTGTATTATCACATAAGATAGAAATATAGGTTCATCATATGATACTTTGATATCTTTCAATTTTTGCTTCATCTACAACACCTATGTGTAGTATGATGCTACTGCAATATATTCTACCTCTACAATAGATAATGATGTTGATTCCTGCTTCTTATTTAACCACGAAACCAATCTTCTTCCAAGAAAGAAAGTACCACCACTTACACTTGTTTTTTCAACTATACAACCCACCCAATCTACATTTGTATATACAATCAAGGAGAAGTCAATATCCTCTATGTAATACCCCTTTGTTTGCTCTTATGTTAGATTAAGATGCTTTATTATTTGATCAATTCTTATTGAGCAATATGAACTATGTGTGTTATGAAATGTATTTCCTTGATGTCATACTTGACATGGTTTGATTAAAATAATGTTGGTTTATTATGACATGATTATTGCTTATGAATTTTATTAATGATGGAAGTTTCAGTTTGGTGATATTGTATTGGTGAAGGGGACAAGATTACATCACTCACTTGCGAGTGCCCTGTGATTCTGTGATTTCCTCTTCACGGTGTATTTTATAATAATTTTATATGCATGTGCTATTGATGCCTTGGATTTAGGTTTGCAAGTACATGACATCGACTCCACCTAGCTTCATAGGTTTGAGCGTGTCAACCCAACAGTATGATGATTGGGACATAGTAGCTAGGTTACCTGTGTCAGGTCTATACCCTAGCCATAGTGTGTCATCAGTTGAGTCTGTTGTGTTTTGGGTGCTTGTTCTAATATTATTTAATTCAGAAGGGCTCTGGAATATGGAAATTGATACTTAGAATTATTTCTTTAAGTAGTGTTGATATTTATTTAAATTAAAATTATACATTGTGGATAGAAGTTTTTATTTAAGTTAATTAATTAAATTAGATTTATTTAATTAATTAAATTTAATCCAATGGGTTGAATTTATTTAATAAATGATTAAAATTAATTAATTAAATTTTATGTTGAGAAAATTAAAAGAAAAAGGGAAATTAATTTAATTGTAAATTGTAAATTTCAATTAGTGTTAATTAATTTTAATTTGGAATTAAATTGTAATTAGAAATTATTTCAACATGCAAAAGGCTTTCAGAAAATATTTGATTGTTGAAAAGATATTTTGAATGTGACATGTGTGTGAGAAGAATTAATTATTTATTTTTGGTTGAGAAAATTATTAAAAAGAGGGAATTTAATTGAGAAAAAAAAGAGAAGTTTCTTCACGGGAGAGTTTTGGAGAGAAAAAGATATTATTTTTTTGAAAAAGGTTTTTGACTGAAAATTGATAAAAAAAAATGCAAAGGGTTTTTTTCAAGAATTTTGGGGGTTTCTGTATTTTTGCATCTTCCTGGAAGTGGTGATTTTGGAGAAGCTTTGGAAACTGATCTCTGAAGGGGAGGCTCTAATTTAACTTTCTCTTCTTCAAGCTTAAGGAAAACAGGTTCCTTCAAGTTTTATTTTATTTATTTAATTGTTTGAGAAAGATTGTCTGTACAAAAGTTAGTTTTGTAGAAGCTTTGCTTAAAATGGTTTAATGGAGATTAAAAGATTGTCTGTGCAAGAATTTTTTGTGTTTTTTTTGTAGAAGCTTTAAATTTGTTTTCAAAATTTGTAAGGCTTCGTTATTATTGAATTGTTGTGAAAAAACTCAAAGGAAAAACAAGAGGAAAAACAATCTATGATTTAAGAATTTAGTTTATTTTTTTGAAAACCTCTGTGTAAATTTAGAGGAAAGGAACTTTTGTAATCGTCTGGGGTTTGTTTAAATCTGTCTATAGTAGTTTCGATAAATTTTATTATGAGGAAGTCTGTATTACTTGATTGAAATTGAAATCCTTTTCATAAATTTGGGAAAATTCCCTCAAGAAAAATCGATTGCCCAGTTAAAATTTACCTGTATATTTGTATTGTGGATTTTATTTTTATTGTTAAATATCAACGCTTGTACGGAATCATATGTTCAGGGTTTGAATAACCGATTTTTTTTAATTTATTAGAGTTCGTCGGTTTTCTTTTTTGTATGGGGCTCCAAACAAAGGATTGAGGGAGTCATGGGAGGCGCTGCCTCCATAGCTGCCCCCATGAGGGGACGACTATGGAGGAAGGGCCTCCGCAACCCCTCTCCTCTCCTTACATAGGTCATGCCCATATGTTTGGGTTTGGTTGTGCTTAGCACATCCACCCCAAACATAGGGCTCTCCTTACTGTTTATTGGGTTGGGTTAATAAAAAACAACGAATTTTTATTAATTTCGTCCACCTTTATTTTGTTAAATGGGTTTGGTTTCTAAAATAAATAGGATTATATATATAATATTGTTTATTATTAGATTATTAAAGGTTTTTAAATATATTTATAAAGTTTAAATTATTACATGTTGTTTAATATTTTTGTAATATTTTAATTGGTAATTAAAATATTTAAAATAAATAAATAAATAATATATTTAGTTTGTATAAAATTTTAAATATAAGTAAAATGGATTATATAAATACATATGTAATGTATATACTATATGTGGGTATATATTTTAATGTATATTTAATGTTTTATTATATATATTTTGTGCATGCAATTCAATAGAATTGAAGAAATAGAAGGAAATGATTTTTATGCATGATCTAATTTATTAGAAAATGAGTATTTTTTGTCAATAGGGGAAAGGTATTACTTTATTAAATAATCATATAAATGGAGTTTAAATAGTTGAATTTTCTCCTTTGTCTCTATAAGGGTTCTTTTTAAATTAGAGAAAACTGATTAAGTGGTTTTATTATTTCTTCTTATCACTGAAGGTGAAAGGATTTAGTAAATCCAAATCTTAGATTTAATTATCATGTTGATTGCCTATGTGGTTCGTCTATTTGCAATTAGAGGAAATGAATATTTAATTAAGTGTATTGTGGGAATAGGTATTTAAAGATATATATAATGTGTTAGTAGGAACAAAGGTTTTAGTAATTTAAAATTGAGGAAATAAGGGAAATAGTTAGTATGATGTTTATCTCTGTTTGGAAGATCTTTTTAATTAATTATTTAAATTGGGATAATTGAGTGGTGTGAATTTTTATGAGTCAATTCGTTGACTGTATGCAAGGTTGTGATAAATTAGAATGTTGTAAACATTAAAACTATTATGCTTTTATGATGTGTTTGAGTTATCTTCTATGATATTTAGGGGTAATTGAAAAGAGGTGTTAGTTGAGTTGTTGTAAGTCTTCCATATTGGGGTATGTTAATTTATGAGTTATCATTTCATGGTCTTGTCTTTTATAGTTCTCTATGGTAGTGAGGTTTGTGGTTTTCAGTGAGTCACCTGGTTTCCTCGAATGGGGAATGGTTGTTTCTTCTTTGAATGGAATTGTTGGAGTATTTGTACCTCCTTAGTTTGGAGTGGTGTTGTATCACATGATAACCATAGGAGGGTGAAGCTCTATGGGGGCCGAGATCTGGAATGATTTGACGAGTAACTCATATATCTTGAGTGGCTTTCTCCTAGGTTAGTAGTATGTTTAGGATATTGGTGAGTCAATTTGTTATACTTTGATAGAAATGTATTCTTTGAGTTGGTGTTGTACATGTGGTAGTTTTGTTTAGTGTTGAGTCAGCATGTGACTAGAGGTTGTAGGGTTTGTCCTTGTATCCGTGTTACTGTCTCCTAGCATGGGGGGTGGGCCTTCGGGTACCACATGGTTGGGAGGAACATGTGCCCTACGCCGTTGGGTCCCCCTTTTGATTTGCAAATTTCATTGCGAGGTTTTCCAGTGGAGAGCTCGCAGTGGTTTCATTATTTAGTTTAAGCTTTCTATTTCCTTCGATTTAGCTCTTGTAATTATTATTTCCCTCATTTTTTTTGGAGGAGGAATCTTGTAAATGTAATAGTTAGGTGTGATCTACCTCATTCCGGGAATGAGTATTGTAATCTACTTTTAAGTTAAAGTAATCTTGAACTTATTATATGTTGTCCTAGTGTTAGAATCTTTAATGCTTTGTATGTATGTGCAATTAAATGTGTGGTTAATATTTTAATAAATTCTTTATGTGCATATAATGTGTATGTTTGGTAGTCAATGTAATCTTGTCACGTTACCTTAGAGGTTGTTGTGAAAAATTGTGCATCTTATTTGATAATAATAAACTTTTAAGTAAAAAAAATTGTACGCTTCCGCATTGAGATGCAACTTCATTTAGGGTCTCGTGGGGGGGCATTACACTTTAGATACCACAAATCAAAATATGGAGTTCCCTTCAAGTATCTAAATATCCTCTTCACTACTACAACATGAGATTCTCTAGGATCTTCTTGAAATCTAACCACGAGATAGACTATATGCATGATATCTAGTCTAGTGGCAGTTAAATATAGTAGTCCACCAATCATTGATCTGCACTTTCTTTGATCTATCTTAGGAGATTCATCATTTTTCTCAACTTGCAACCAAAAACCATATGATTACATACCGGTTTAGAATCCTCCATCCCAAACTTCTTCAACATTTCCTTAATATAATTTGATTGTGAAATGAATATGCCTTTCTTTGGTTGACTAACTTGCAGTCCAAGGAAGAAATTCATCTCCCCACACATTGAAATCTTAAAATATTTTTGTATTTCCTCTACAAAAATCTTGCACATACATTCATTTCCTCTAAATATTATGTCATCAACATACACTACCACAATCAAGATTTGTTCTCGTTCAACTTTGAAATATAGATTGTTATTGCAATACCTTTTCTAAATCCTTAATAAAAAAAATACCTATATAGTCTTGCATACCAAGCTCTAGGGGATTATTTGAGTCCATATAATGTTTTATTCAATATGTTGACCATATCAACATCTTCTGATAACTGAAAACCTTCTAGTTGTTAAATGCATACCTCTTCTTCCAATTCACCATTCAAGAATGCAGATTTCACATCCATCTAATAAAATTTGAAATCTTTATGTGCTGCAAAACCCAAAATCATTCTAATAACTTCCATTCTAGCCACCAGAGTAAAATTTTCCTCAAAATATATACCTTCCACTTGTGAGTAGCATTTACACACAAGTCTAGCCTTATTTCTAATAAATTTTCCATCCTCATTCAATTTTTTCCTAAAAATCCATTTAGTTCCTATCACATTCTTATTTGCTAGTCTTGGGACCAATTCCTAAGTTAGATTCTTCTCAATCTATTTTAACTCCTCTTTCATAGATTTTATCCAATTCTCATGTTTGCATGCTTCACTCACTGATTTTGGTTCCACCTCATAAAATAAATAAAATTTTACATGTTCTTCTATCATAGAAAATTTTCTCCTTGTCAGCACACCTTTTCTCTTATCTCCAATGATTTTATCTTTAGAATGATTCTTCTACACATACCTAGGATTATTAGGTATCTTTTTTTGGAGATTATTTTGTTGAAAGTATGTGTACTTTGTGTTATCATTGATTTCAACAAATCTATTTTGTTGTTGCATTGATGTCAACCTTGGTGATGCTTTGATTAGTTTCACTAGGTTGTCATTAGTAGCATCACTGGTGTCAACATCTAGTGTTGATTTGATAAGAATGTCTATGGTTGAGTTTATATGTCATAGGTAGTTTGGTTGTGACAAGGAAGCATTGCAGGTAATGAGAATGTGTTTGTGGTGCTTGGTTTCCTAGTTATTTTGAGAAAATTTAAAGAAAAGATAAAATAGTTTGGTTGAGAGGTGTTCAATGTAGCAGAGTAGTGATCTAGTTCTTCTCCACATTTCTTCATGATTGAATATCTACTTGTGCATTTTGGATATGTTGATCATAGGTGTTATACCTAGAGTTTCAGGATCTAGATCATTGTGTAGAGAAATTTGTGTTCACCAGTATGTGAACAGTGTATTGTAATGATGTCTAGGAGAAATGGTTTTGCTCCACATTTCTCAACAATTTGGTTTCTAGTTTTATAGTTTCAGAAGTATGCTATATTTCTCATATCTATCTTTAATCTAAGTTTTTCAAAGTTTGGTACTCTGCAAGGTTGGATTCATGTGTTACAGTATGAGGAAAGTTAACTGGGTTTATAGTATGAGTATGTTCTTTAGGTGAAATTTATTGCAAAGGAATTTGTTAGACTTCAAGGTGTTTATGGAATACTCCATATTATGTTCAATTGATGTATGTTGCCCGCAAGTCATCTTTGGGTCAAAGGAAGCATGTACTTAAATGTTTGATGGTCTTAACACAGGTTTGACTAACTTTGGGTGTTTACACTAATTGTAGATATTATTTAAATTTGTGTAAGCCTAGCATGGTGTATATGTATGTTTCTAGGTCTGATTGAAGGTGTGGTGTGGTCCAATTTCATTCCTTTCTACTACAAGAATTTTTAGTGCCGGCCTAATTTAAGTATGCATAGTTGAGGTGCAAAACTAACCTTGTCAATTTTTTCAAGTTTGTATAGATGGTATAATTAAGTGTTGATTTTATAGAGAATTGGGGGTGATGTGTATGGTTTAAAGTGTGGATTTTTGAACTACATAAGTGTGAAATTCAATGTGAGATTTAATGTGTTAGACTGCTAGACATAGTGATTAGAAGGTTTCTACATTCTTCAAAGAGGTTGAAATTGTATTGGTGATGCTACAGTGGATTTTTTTGTTGCTTTGGGATGGATTTATCATTGTAACAATTTTCTTTCTTCTTATTTCTAATCTAGCAGTAAGCCCTTTATTTTCTTCTATGTAGTGAGCCCTCTAGTAGTGAGCCTATTGTATTCGGTGTTAAAATTACTTTATATTGTGAGCTAATCTATACTATGTTTTTTCCCTTCTTTTTTTTTCCATGTAAATCTAGTGTTCTCATGTGTTTGGATGTGTTTATATTACTATTTCTCATGTTTACTTTATGCTAATGCATGATAAGGGTTTAAATGGTTGTTAAGGGTTTAAGGACTAATGTTGATCTCAAAGTTAAAGAGGGTTTTAATATTTTAATGTACAACTAATTCACCCCCCCCCCCTCTCAGTTGTATTGTCCATTCACCAATTGGTATCAAAGAAAGGTTCCTTGGAGGAAAATATTAACCACTTGAGGTAAATTTGGGATGGTGCACAAGAAGCAGGCTCCTTTTTTATGGATTTGATTATGCATTTTGGAATACGAGGATGGAAGTTTTCCTTGTTCCACTAGGGTTTGGATTTCAAAAGTCTATTGAATCTAAATGCATTGTGCCTACAAATGGTTTGAGGAGTGATGATGAGATCAAGGCCTACGAGAACAATGGGAAAGCAAGGTATGTTATTTTGAGTGGTCTTTCTCATATTAAATTTGTGAGAGTTATGAAGATTAAAATTGCTAATGAGATCTAGAAAAAATTGGAAATTATCTATGAAGGAGATGAGAAAGTCAAGAAAGCTAAGATGCAAAACCTAAAGATCGAGTTTGAAAATCTATGGATGTCAGAGGATGAAGATATTACTAGCTACATGCAAAAAATGGATGAAGTTGTCAATTTCATCAGAGATCTTGGTGGAAATCTTGAAGATGATGAGGTGGTAAATAAGGTACTAAGAAATTTTCCTAAATCCTATAGTCATAAGGTTTTTGATATTGAAGAATTTCAAAATCTAAATAATTACTCTAGAGACCAGTTGCTTGGTACTTTAACTGCTTTTAAATTAAGAGAGTTTGGTTCAAGTGATTCAAAGAAAGAGACTACTTTTAAAGTTAGAAAATAAGAGAGGAATTAGGAATCTAATTCATATGAATTTGATGAGTTGAAAGAAAAATTTGTGAGAAAATTGAAAAAGGGAATTGGAAAATACAAAGGTAAGTTACCTTTCAAATTATTTAACTGTGGAAAGATCGGTCATTATGCTTCAAGATATCTTGTCAAATCTTCAAGAGATATACCTAAGGAGAATAAAGGTAAAACAATTGAGAAAATTTACTATATTAGAGAATATTCTAGTATATTTGATGATGAATTTGATTACCTTGGTGATGAAGATGATGAATGCATGTTCATGGTTATAAATGTTGGAACTAGTTCTACTAATTCTGAAATATGTATAGAAGGAAAGTACTCTAGGAATAGGAGCAATGGTGATTTCTCTTCATTCTAGGGAAGAGAAGAAAAATGGATCACTAATAGTGGATGCTCAAAATAGATGACAAGTGACAAGAGTAAGTTTACTAAGTTTGAAAATTTTGAAGGTGGTTTAGTTAAGTTTGGTGATGATACACCTACTAAGATATGTGGAAAAGTTTCAATCAATTTTGATGAAAATCATAATACATATGGTGTTCTTTATGTTAAGGGTCTACAACATAATCTTTGAGTGTAGGATAGATGTGTAGCAAAGGATATAATCTTATTATTTAGGAAAATGGCTATGAGATCAAAAAAGGCTTCGGTACTATTACTGTAGTAGGAAGAAAGACAAATGGAAATGCTTATCATCTTAAAGGTGCTAATGGTGTACATTTTATGACTCAAATTAATAAAAGCTGGATATGGCATAGAAGAATGTCACATCAATTTTGATAGCCTAGTAAGGATAAGTTCAATTCAAGTTGTGAGAGATCTACCAAGGATTACAAAGCCTATCAATTTTGTTTGCAAGGAATGACAAATTGAAAAGAAAGATAGAAGGAGTTTCAAATTCAAAGAAAAAATTTCTACGGCTCCTTTGGACTTGGTGCATACAAACCTTTGTGGACCTACAAGAACAATAAAGTTTTAAGGTGACAAGTATTTCATGCTCTTTATTGATGATTATTCTAGAATGACTTGGGTCTTTTCTCAAAGAAAAATTAGAAGCTCTAGATAAGTCTAAGGTATTCAAAGCTATGATTGAGAATGAAATGGATATGAAGATCAAATTTTTGAGATGTAACAGAGGTGGAGATTTCACCTCCAATGAGTTTAACACTTTTTGTGAAGATCAAGGAATAAAGAGGCATTTTTCAACCCCTAGAACTCCTCAGTAAAATGGAATGGTTGAAAGGAAGAATAGGGTTATTTAGGAAGCAACAAGATCTATGATGAAAGAAGTAAAACTACCAAAAGTCTATTGGAGAGAAGAAATTCATACTACAGTCTACATAATTAATAGAGTACAAGCAAAGGAAAATAGTTCAAAGACTCCTTATGAGTTATGGTATGGAAGGACTCCTATTGTGATATTTTTGTGTTTAGAAGAAACTTTTATATTAGGAGGGCTTAAGAGAGCTTAGGAAAGTTTGATGCAATATTGGATGAATGTAGCTTCCATGGATATTCTACAAGAAGCAAATATTATCAGTGTTACAACAAGAGGCTAAGAAGGATTGTTGAAAGTGTAATTGTCAAAGTGGATGAAGATCTACATAAAAGTTCAATGATGATAGATGGATATGAATTATATGAGTCTTCTTGCAGAGAAGAAGAAAAGGATAAATGTAAGGAATGTTGAAATGCATAAGACAACTGAGAGGGGAGTTGAATCAGTTGTATCTAATTTCATATTCACTTCTAATCTTAATCAATTCCACATTCACTTTAATCTATTATTAAGTATAAACATGAAATGCAGATAACATAAATAAAATACCAGAGACACTAGATTTACATGGAAAACACAATGAGAGAAAAACCACAGTGAGGATTAACTAACAATATAATAGTAATGTAAAAATGGATACAAAGGCTCACTGCCATAGGGCTCACTACCCAGAAAGGACTCATTCTCTGGATACAAGGCTCACTACCTATAGATAAAGAAAGATAACGTAAAATCCACCACAACAGGTTCCACACATTCACAACCTTAATCAAAGAATTGTAGACACCATCACCTCATTGCTTTTAGGAGTCAAACAAATTAAAGTATTGCTGCCTTGATTCACACTTTCACACACTCGGATCTTCACATTTATTTCAAACACTCACTTGTAGTATTTGATTCACAACATCTTAATTTTTATTTATACCGTCTTCAACCTTAGAAACTTTCTCCAAGGTTGGCTACACATTCTTTATTTTACTAATTCAAACTAGGTCAAAAACTCAACATTCTTGTGATGGATAAGAATGAGAGTGGACCAAATACATAATTAACTAGGACCCAAAGAAACATCTTGGATCAATCACATGCTTCCTTAATTGATTTTTATCCTTCATGTAATGTGTAGACACCAAGTCAGCCAAACCTAATGAAAACACCAATGAAATTTGAGGTATGCACATCCATAACAAGATGATAACACATGGATCACATAACATGCTTCACCAGACACTGGAACACCTATTTGAAACCTTTAGATACATCCACAAAAACCACAAAAATGTTCAAGAAAATAACTCTTTCCATCAATCCAACTAGACTGTGCAGACACACATAGTAGCTCTGGAACTAGTCTTCCAGAGCACCAATCCACGTACACTTTTTCCAAAACATAGATAACATCATTATCAACCTTCTTCCAGATTTACAAGATCTGAGATAAACCATCAGAGGATTGTAGATCAAAAATGTTTCTCCTAGTCCATAGAGAAACAACTTTGCTAGACCAATTCACACACCAGTGAACACAACTTTCACTCTTCATCAAAATAGAAGCCATAACTCGGGATATATAAATGAAAGATACCCATAAAAAACACTATAGATCTAAACAATCATAGGATCAACACAAAAGAAATTTAGAGCACATTGATAGAGCACATTCTGGGAAAACACACAACTCTATCTTCATTGTTTATTAATTTTCTCAAAAGCACTTCATATCAGCACACCTGCAGCACCATAAAGATAGATCCATGTACTCAAAAAATCTCTATAGTATCACAACTATACATGTACCACCTGCAATCAATTGATTCCTTTCTCTGCAGAAACCTAAACTATGTTAACATCAATGACAACACCACCATACTCATTCATACTTGCAACAATCTCCCCCTTTTTCATTAATGGTAATAAATGATGTGAAAAACCATAAAAGACAACATACACACTCTCCTGCTTCTTCTTCCCATTATATTTTCAGATTAGACAACCTACACAACATTTCTACAATCACTTATCCTTACAAGATTTTCTCTCCCTTTCAACTTTTTAAAATATGGATAGACTTTTTCACATGATTCTCTCTCCCCCTTTGACATCAATGGCGAAGAAAAGTTTTGCATGATTTTTCAGCCATATAAAATTCTGAACACTCCCCCTTAGGAGTGCACCCATGACAACACACATACCATTTAGCAACAATGATACTCTCTACTCCCCCTGAGGAGTAGACCTCAATCATCAGTCTAGACAAATGATTTATCTATAGATCCACTAGAATGATGTACCTCCATGTGCACCTAGTTCAAAGAAGGAGGGCAAGAATCTCCCAACTTCTCCCTTTAGATACTAAAAAGTATCCTTCTAAGAGCCTTAGTAAATATATCTCTAACCGATATTTTATAGACACATATTCAAGTCTTACTTATCTCCAACATCTTCCCTAAGAAATGATATTTGATGATATATGCTTTGTTCTTGAATGCACAATGTAATTCTTGAAATATTATTCACTTTTGTATTATTTCACAAAAATAGGGATAGGTCACTCAAGCACATCACACCTATATCCTTCAATGTTTACTTCATCCATAGTACTTGTGTGTAGCAAGATGTTGCTGAAATATACTCAACTTTTGTAGTGGATAAAGAAATTGAATCTTGTTTCTTTCTTAACCATGAAACCAATTTTCCTCCAAGAAAGAATACACCACCACTTGTAATTTTTTGGTCATCTACACAACCAGTCCAATTTTCATCAATGTAGGCATTCAAACTAAAATCAATATCCTTAGGATACCACAAACCAAAATCTGTGGTGCCTTTTAGATATCTGAATAACCTCAACATAGTTGTAACATGTGTTTCTTTAGGTTCTTCTTGAAATATGACAACCCAACATACAACATGCATGATATCAT